>JAODUE010024087.1:0-47429 GCA_027564755.1 Amblyopsis hoosieri
CACAACCCCCCCCCTAGGGTTTTTAGTTTTGGTCTGGGGGGGGGACCCAAATTTATTACCCCCCCACACCCCAAATAACAAAAATCTCCCCCCCCCCCCCCCCCCCCCCCCCACCCTCACCTTCTATCTGAAATTATAATTCAGAGCTGTCTCTGCACTATAACCATGGTTCAATCTTCTGAACAGGCCAGGGGAGAGGGGGAAATCGCCCCGGCCTTGCCTGGTTAATATTTTATAAAGGCTTAATTAAATACAGGCTTCTATTGCCCTCACGGGGATTTTCATTAAGTATTTGCCATAAAACCACAGAATAATGCAAGCCCATGTATTGCTTCTCTCCTATCCTTTTCGCCTCCATTTTTTATCTGCCTTTCTTTGCCTTTTCTCTCCCGTTTGAATCATCCCCATGACAAATAGATGAACGGTCAGAAGAAAAAACATTACACACATTGGTGGTATCAATATTTCAGTGATAATAAAATATGTTTCCATGGCCTGAGCAGAGTGAGAAAGCAGTCCAATAAAAGTGTGCTATTGGATATGAATCTTTCTTTCAGGCTTTTTCTGAATGTAGATTCTGAAGACAAAAAAACATTCATACAAAATGTGTCATCAGATATGTCAATAAATCCTGGCACAACACCAACTACACACACACACACACACACACGCACACGCACACACACACACACACACACACACTCACACACTGAGCTTATGGTTGTGCAGGAACAATTCTATCTCTCTTCTCTCAGTCTGCACCCATCTGTCAATCCACTCTCACTTCACCAGACTGATTCAGATTGGCAGTTTCAAAACAAACACAGACATGGATGCATGCACAAACACACAGGCGCACACAACACACACACACACACAACTGACTAAACAAAGAAAGTTCTCTTCAACCTAAAGGTCAAGAATGGGACCATTAAAAGGGGAATATCTGTTTGATAAATCTGTTCCCTAAAAAATAAACAGACCAACGTGAGAGCAGACCAATATTTCCTTCTTGTGAGACTTCACCATATCCATATACAAAAACTAGTGGTGTAACGGATAATACAGTTGATCCGTGACCCGTACGGTTCGACACGCACGCACACAGATGAATCGCAAAGTTTGAACATCATTGTGTTTATTGTCCCTGTTACGTTTTAATTGAATGATTCCCTACATCTCGAGTTGCAGTTAAAAGACAAAGCGCTGAATGCTGTTTTCATGTGATATGGGCATGTTGAAACCCAACAAATAAAACCGACGGCTCGCGTTGGAAAACCAGAATAATCAGAATTGTTTTTTGTGATTTGAGCCTTATTCTAGTCATACACATGTATTATTTCATTTACATAGACATCTCACAGAAGTTACATACATTTTAATACCAATACCACATACAAAAAATAAATGTGCATGTTTTTACAGAGACAGCTAAAATAATGACATAGGGATGAAGAGGAAAACATAAATTAAAAATGTACATTTTAACAAACCTGATGTTCCCATTCATCACTGACCTACTACCTACCTACTACTCACTTTTACTTCTAACCCATCTTCTTTCAATTAAAGAGCACCAACTATTTAACCTCTACAGCATTTGAAATCAAATACTACAGGCAAGGACATGTTTGTGTACAACACTTATACAGACCTATTGCATATGATTGAGAGAAAATGTGTCAATATCAGGGTTGAGCGATATTACTAAATATGGGCCTCATGCATGGACATTCTGACATGTTTAAATGTAATTACTTGAACTCATAGGCTACACATAGCCTATACCGAAATATAACTTAAACTATAACATTTTTAGATTTCAGGTAATTACATTTTAACATGTCTCGATCGTATATTGAGTATTTATCTACAACCAGGAGCTAATACTTGTGCTGAAATTGCATGCCCATGTAGCTAAAAATAAACCGGTGGTGGTAACTCTGTAGCCTTGTCGTAACAGTCATTGACCGAAGTCTTCATCCTAGGATGCCGAAGACTTTCTAACGCTTCGAAAATTGACGAGAAAGGCCATTGCCCAAGCTGCAGTTTTTGACGAGTATTCTGCCTGCTGAAGGAACACAGAACCGCAAGTTGCATTTCACTATTCATGCATATGCATTGATGGGAGGGTTGTAGAGAGGTTGGAAGTGTCGTGCAAACAAATGGGAAGAGATGCGTGAGGAGAGTGATTACCTATTCCGTTGAATGTATGAAAACTGCGATGCAAAAAGCAAGTCTCTGAAAAGCAGGTGTTATCCCAGTTAACGCGTTTCTTTGGACAGGGCATGCAAACAAAGGCAAGATTCATCCGAGCAAGACAAAGACACAGGCCATGGAGAGACATGCAGAGGATTTGATTGACTTTATAACTTATAACTATAAAATAACTACATTTGATAGTCACCCAAACATAATTATTTTTGGGGTAGAATTACGCCCGTTATCTCTAGGTTTGAAGATACATAGACAAGTAGGGTATTAATAATAGTAGGGCTGGGAGCATTAGCGCGTTAATGTTTGTATAGGGTGAGGGGGTCCCTTTTTCTCTCATGGAGTTTTAGAAGTAAAGTTCATATTTAAATAGTTTCCTGATGGCAGTTTGGACTACGGCGGTGGTATGTTCAAAATGCAACGGCAAATTAAAGTACAACCGAAGCACTTCGACTTTAGTAGCTAATAGGCATCCTACCATACAAAAGCAAAAACACCCAGGTTATTATTGACGTGACTTGAGGTTACAGGATATAATGTAAACGTTTAGTCTCTGTGTGCGCGCTAGTGTTGTGTGTGCCATCTCCCATCGTTAATGTGGTTTAAATGAGTCTGCTTCGCTTGTGTTACTTTCTAGACTTCTGATCCGAACCGTAGTAAGGACCTCTGGTTATTACAATATGGTATCATTCCTCCAGGGACAAGAAGTGAGAAAACATTGGATTGGTTATAAAAAGAAAATGTTTATTAAGCTGCCAGTGACATAAAAACGCAGGCTGTCGCACAAACATCGATCGAACTATCCCACCATTCCTTCCTTTTCTCTCCCCCGTTAGCTATTTGGCTTCTTTTATATACCACCCACATGTACATATTACGTTATTTATATATATATACTGTATATTAGGTTTCATACTCTTCTGCCCACGTCTCCCTATGTGACAACGTCTCCTTACGTGACAACATCACAGCTACCTTTGCTCTCTAAATACCTGCAGCGTACTGTATGTAACACCTGGCTGCTTGCATTTTCTATCGCTTCCCAATATCTTTAAAATGAAGCAGTTCTCTTTGATGTTCCAAATTGTTATGATTTAAATTTAAAAGGTGATTTAAAGGTATCTATATATTATTTTAAACATTAATATAGCAGCAAACAACTAGTATTTTCAGGTTGGAGTGCAAACAGTCTTACCAAATTGGCATCTTTGTCGCTAGGTTTAGCGACTTTTCAGACCCTCTTAGCAACTTTATTTAAAAAAATATATAGTATTCTCATATTCTCAGTAATATTAGTCCAGCAGCACCGGATTCTCTCCCTCTCCTCTTGTGTGTGTGTGTGTGTGTGTGTGTGTGTGCGTGTGCGTGTGCGTGCGTGTGTATGTGTGTGTTTGTGTGGAGGGTGGCCGGCAGGAGGATTCTAATTAATACGCGATGACACAATCAAAATGCAAATGAGCTCATTACATCATCTGGCGACTTCTAAGGTCTGTTGGAGCTAGTGCTATCTACTGTCATTGGAAAAGAGTTGGAAACAATGGGTGCAAGTGGTAGCTCTATAATGGGCTTGGGTTTGAATCTGGCCTGCTGAGGTCATTCTCCAATCCTTGATATCTCTCTCCCACTTGCTTTCTGTCTCTCTATACTGTCCTGTCTATAAAATAACAAAAAGCACAAACATTTGTATTTTTTATTTATTGATTCCCAGCCCTAATAAATAGGTATACTTCATGATTGCCAAACTTGTTTTCTTTTACTGAGTCTGCTGTCCCATTGCTTTAGGGCACTGCAATTTACGGAAAAGGTGGTACACAGGCTACTTGCAGTGTCTACTCCAAGTTTAGAGGGCGGTGCCAAATGGCCACAAGTTTAGTACATCCAACGCAAAATGCAATGGCACAGCGAGCGTTATCTGCGGTCTGGCTGCGCTCGCTTTTAGGCTGCGCTTGCTAACGTATGTACATGAGGCCCTTTGTCTTAAAAACACCCCGACCCTGCCCCAAAAAGAAAAGAAAAGAAAAACAAGATTGGTTTCATTGCAACAGAAATCTGGAGTCCAATTATCTTACCGTAATATGACTCAAGCAGTATTCACTCCCATAACATGTTGACATCTACACTATGGTTTATAATCTGATTTGTTGTTTGCTGTTCTTTAGAATTATTAGTTTGAGACAAGATGTTTGCTGACAATTATTTCAATGCAGAGATGCTGTAGATTTTATTTTGCAACTTAAATGCCTTAGTTTATGCCATCACTATATTACTCTTTTAATTATTAATCTCTACAAATTCAGCCTATGGCAATATTCATATAACATAATAGCGCTCTGTAAAATATGTACTGAATATTTTGACATGCAGATTAATTTACTGTATAACTTTTATATATAATTTAATGTTATGTGATTAGACAAAAATATATACATTTCTGTTACAAGAGTATGCTCCTGCATTAAAAATGTGCATGCAGTAGTTAGCTGCTTCATTACTTTGTCAGATGTTACTAATAATTAGTACTTGAGATTGTGAAAAAAAAATATAGTATATCCTATCAGATATACTCTATTTTAGTGTGAGCAGATAGAACACAAGATAACTGAAATAAATCAACCAAAGCACATTACTGTAGAACCAACTAGAACTGTTGGTTTACTGTGTTTAAAGTGTTCAAAGTGTCTACACATTTGCCATCTTATACTGCAGTCTGTAAACCATCTTCCTGCAGCTTCTCAGACTCTCTGATGGTATAATAGCCTGTTTACCCTGTGAGTGTACCAGAGACAGTGAAGGTGTAGCACAGTCTAATAAACAAAGACAGCACACAAAGTCAGGAAGAAAGAGACAGCCTGCAAGAAAGTGAGGGCAGAGAAAGAGAATAGTGCAGTTATAAAAAGGAAGAGATATTAAGTGAATGGAAGTGTCCTTGTGGTCAGAGATAGCTGACAGCTCAACCGTTTGCAAAGATGGAAGGACTGGAAGCAAAATAAATGGCGTGTGCGCGCGCTCGCACGTAAATGGACGAGGGAGAGAAGGTAATGGCGATGATAGCAAAGCAATGCTAGCTGAATTCCCTGTCATGTTCTCAGGGAGCCATGTGGCATGTTGGACAGGCTCACTCATTTCACACCTTGTGGCTTCTAAATCTGCTTTGTTCTTCCTCCATGACAGCTGTGCGATGTCACATTTACACTCAGATTTTACATATTATAGCTTGGATTTAAAGGTGAGGTATGCAATTTACTTCAGAAGCACATTTAGTTATATTTCTTGCATTTCTCTTTACATACCGATAGCAATGAAACAATTGAATGCTCTGACAATGTGATTAGATGTGATTATCAGTCACAGGGATGTAAAAACCCAATTTAATCTTTACATTCAGATTTACAGTCATTTATTAAAAATGGGAATTGTATTCGGTATGAGATTTGGAAAAGTGCCCGCTAGCTATATCAGGTGTACATGCTACTGTAGCATGAACTGATCCTACTGGAACACACAAAAGGCCATGGTTTCTTACAATTCATCTTGCAATGAAATTAAGGAATCCTTCCCCGGACACATCAACAGAGGAACAATACAGAAACCCCAACAAAGAGGATACACTACGCTTCCAACCAATACAATAAATACCATGTCCCACAACATTGCACTGTACCCTGTAAGTAACTGCCAATGCACGCTTGAATGAAAACAACACCAATATCACTTTGAACTACATTACCATGCATTTTCAACTCTCCCTTGGCTCCATTCGCTGCAAAGCAAATTAGAAAAGTCACAGACGCCAGGCGCCGGTCCGGTCTATCTGGTCTATAAGTATTCATTACGCAAATGCAGGGAACAAAGCTGCTGGTTTATTGCCACGTGAGTGACCATTTTATGGATAAATCGTATTTCATTAGCAGAGTAATGTACGACAGAGTGTGACACAGACGGGCTTGGCAAGTTTGCTGAGTTAGAGTAAAATAATAATAAAATGAAAAAAATAAAAATGTTGTAAACGTAAAGTAAATGGACAGTGCTGGGACAGAGACATGCCGTCTCTATTTAATCCTCTTTTGCTCTAATTAATGTCTGGATACCAACAGAACAGCTGAGGTAATGTGTGTGTCTGTGCATGTCTGTCAGACACATTCACAGCCATTATTGTACACTCACCAGTCACACACACACACACACACACACACACACACACACACACATACACCTCCAAGTACAGTGCAGTATGTGTGTGAGCACACGTGCACGTGCACAAGCACACACACACACACACACACACACACACACACACACAATTAATAGTCTTGGCATGTGTTCTGGTCCCAGAGAGTGCAATAACTCCATACAATTTTATTAATAAAATCATCTCTTTTCTACCTCCTGCTGTGTCCAACCTCCGCCCCCACCCGTTCCCCTCGGCCCAGAGCAATCCCACCCCCCGCCACCACAACCCCCCTCCCCATTTTATATCAGTTCACTGCTTTCCCTAACTCTCTCTCTCTCTCTCATAATGAAACACGAGTGAACTGCAGGAGCTCCCCTGGTCGCTCTCGGAACCTGATACTGATGCTGTAGTGTCAGCCTCGTGCCCTACCAGAGGGGCCGATATGGCAGACCAACAACGCTCAGAGGAGCCATTGTAACACCCGGCCCTGTCACGGAACCCATCGACGTCCATTTGTTATGACGAACAGATCGATAGGCGCCCTCAAAAGTTAGCCGCTCACTTTCCGTATCTAAACGAAAAGCTACAAGACGGTGGCGTGATTGATGCGTGAGTCATCCCCGAGTCTCGTGCTGTCGGCATCAATATGCAATCTCTTCATATCTTGTCATATCTGACGCAATTGAATCATACACGCCGTCCACTCTCATCAGTTCAACGGGGCTCATTTGGAAACCGCTGATGAATAAGATGTGAGGAATGTGAGGATTTGGAGGAATGGCAGTGGGGAAAAAAGTCCAAATTGTAAACATGGCACCAAGTCAACGGGAAACATATTTGATTCGACACCTTTTCATTATCTATGATTGCATTAGAGAAACAATAACGTGATTATCACACAGCCAGTGTACACTCTGAGAGTCATTCCCCATAATGGTCCACTGCTTTTAGAAATGTCTCTTACTAAATTACCTATAGTGTATGCTTATACAGAGGGTAGCTACAATATGTATTTAGTAGAGTCATATATAGTAAAATATATTGATTTAAGAATCATTAACAGTTAAAACACTGCTACAATGTGTTTTACAGACACACGTTCAGGACTATGACAGCATCTGCCATGTACAGAGCCAGGCATGACCAACAATATTTCTATTATTACTACTATTTAAACAATCTACATGGGAATAAGCAAATAAATTATATTGCTAGACATTCCTAAATTAATACCTATGCTGTAACTCCCTCCCGACTAGACATTTTGCTGGACTAGTATACAACCAGGGAAGAATTATTGTGGGCACTTGCAGACTCGATAAGAGTTTTATAGTTTATGGAACCATTACAGTATCATACTGAACCATATCTGTTTCTAAATAGTACAATAAAACCTCCTATGTGGAGGATTATGTCCACAGCAATGTACTGAACAGTGTATAGTGCGTTGCGTATGGTGTTAATGTCTAGCATAACTGAACCCATTTGGTTTTGGTAATGAAGACCTTCCACTTCCGGCTATTAAGTGTTCAAATTAATTAACAAACAAATAAAAAACACAAGCAGTTAGTCTTACCTTGCCAACATATAGCGGTTCTGTTCCAGTGTACTCCTCCACAACAAAAAACTGGTTCCAGACCCAGCCTCTCTTAACCCGTTCATGACTGCCTTCTCCTGGAGCCGAGCTACTAGTCCTTGAGGCCTTACACCAGCCAAAACTACAGTAGCTCAAAAGTCCCAGGGCTGCTAACACCATTGACGCCTTTGCTCTCCAACACAGAGCCATTTTATGGGCAAATCAATAGAGGGCTCCAACCTGGCTCGACATGTGATGCTGGGGGATTTGGAGGGAAACGATAAGTGTTTAAGGTAAAAGTTTTATATCAAATAGTAGCGTTCAACTCCGCTTGGGTAGACTTCAAACGCTGTTGTTCTAGAAGATGTGAGCTAATCCAGAGGATTCCGAGGCATTTTAACATCTTAAGTGGTTCTGCCTGTGGGCTCGGAGATGGGGCGAGGCTCCATGATCCGACCAGATTTAGAACAGCTGCAGAGATTCTGTTTCAAGTGTAACTTCAGAAGTCTATGGCATCTTCCCCACCTACATAGAGCATCTGATATTCTTCTAGAAGTAAAATGCAAGGCAGAGAGAGAATATGGGGAGGATTGTTTTTGTGTTTTTTCGAAGGGAATAACAAACCTACAGCAAGGTTTAAAAGTAAATAAAAGATGTAACGATAACAGTTCTTGTGGCCAGAAGCAAGTTCACTGTTTTGTGCTTATACAAATTGAATATATTTGTGGAAATGGCATAAACACTTCCCTGAGTAAAAAGTGAACGTTTTTATCCATTCTTCACTACTTCTTCATACTGCCATACTGATCTGAGCATGTTAGATCTGCCTGGTTAAACATAGTGTAATAACAGGAATTCTGTAATTGATGAGCCATACTCATAGGAACCTATCATTTATATCCAAGGCATCTGTCCAGATCCAACTTAACAGAAGGTGTCTGCTCCTGGTTTAGAAGCCCTTATTGAGGGAAAGGCCAGTTGATTTCATCCTTGGTGACACAAATTGATCTCTGAAGACAGCACCTCTTCCACCGCCTTAGGGTTGGCTGGAAGGTTAACCACTAAAGGGTCTTAAGGTACAGTTGTCTAGCTTTAAGATTAACCGTGTCAATCTTCAGATGACAGCAAGGGAACCTGCAAAAAAAGAGTGAGAAATATGTTACCACATTGCTAATGCTACATTTGATATATAAACATCTTCTGACATCCTTGTATGCTGAGCAGCTAATGATGCAATATTTCACTACATTGGCATGCAGTGCCCACATTTTTACCCCTCCCCCTTGTCCCATTGTTTCCTCTATCTGAAAGTTGCCAAATGTGTCATAACATAGTCCTATTACTATTCACGAGTACATAATTGTCGTAAAACATGCATATTATTATGTTAATGCACGACCAATACAGCTCAATGTAAATCATGAGAAAATGCCACAAATAATTTGATTATGTGGAGAGGTGATGTGTGTTTGTGTGCTTTGCTGTGCGTGATTTGTGATGGTAAGTTTGATTAGTCAGGTTTTCTGTCACTTCTCCAATATTAAAACACTACTAATCCTTCAAATGATCAGGAGAAAAGGCTCATGTAGCGTACAGCTACATGATGCACATGGGCAGTTTTGATTGGCTAACAGAGAGCCTTTCCTCTGGTAAGAGAAACAGCAAGATGACATTTATTTGAAGCGTATGGTCCACTTGAAATAAGTACAGTAATGTGTGTGTTTATTTGTGAAACTAATAACTTATTCTTGTCTTGTTTTGGTCTGGAGGGCCAGATAGCAAACCACTGTTGCTTAGCTATGTGTTCCTTGTCCATCCTTCTCTGCGACGCAAAAAGAATAACCTCCTCTAAACAGCATCAAACAGCTGTTTGAACCACAGATGTTAATTTTGTCAGTATTATTTGGTGGAAGCTTTTTCCCAGCAGTGTTTATTGTGCTCAGCAAAATATACAAAGACTGAGCAGTTAACAGGAGAGCAATGTTAGAGCACTTCACAGCCTCCAGGAAAGCAGGTGTGTTAAAAATAGTACAGATAAAGGGGAGAAGAGAATTAATATGGAGCCAAATATATGTACAGCATGTACTCACACACACACATACACGCACACACACACACGTACGCACACGTACACATAGAGAGAGACAGAGAGAGAGACAGAGAGAGAGAGAGAGAGAGAGAGAGAGAGAGAGAGATAGAGAGAGAGAGATAGAGAGAGAGATAGAGGTGGCTGTTCATCATATACCAGACCCAGAGCATATGTCTGGGTCTTGTCCAGCCAATGGAATGGCCCCAACCCCAGCCAGCTGATTAATTGCATGAGGGAGCACTAATTGGATAAAAGCATTAATCAATTAATTCTACCCAGCAAGGCAGAAAACTCCTAATACTTCAAACAAACACTGGAGAGTAAGCAGAGGTGGGAGATTTACACAGGATGATAGAGGGCAAAGAAAGAATATAAAAACAACAGGAAAGGCATATAAACGGCAATATGAGACAAATGGAAAATGTTGATAAGGAAATGTTATGTGTGTGTGTGTGTGTGTGTGTGTGTGTGTGTGTGTGCGTGTGCGTGTGCACACGTGTACGTGTGTGTGTGTGTGTGAAAGTATGATTCATGTTTTTGAACACTGAGAAAAAGTTACATAGAGTGTTGATGCTTTTAGATCGAGTACCCAGAAAGGAAGATTTAGAAGAAATGCTACCAGGCTAAACAGTTTCACCTAACGTGACTTCTAATCTGACTATCTGCATGCCTACAGTACCGGTTAAAGCAAAGTCTGTGTTATTGGAAAACAAATAATATAAAACATAATATGCAACATGTAATAAACATGTAATTCTAATGGACTAATTTATTTTCAATAAATCAACAATGACATTTATTTAAAAATGCAATGTTGAGGTTACATATAATATATTTATGTCTACACTGTGGGCTCTAATTTCCAATTCTAGTTTCTAGTTTTAAAAAGGTTGAATTAGCCTTCATAAATAAATCAAAAGGTGTGGTGAGGACTGTCTTCAATTACAGCCAATCAAATCAGTTCTTCTCATTCCCTTGAAAGCACCGCACTCGTGTCAAGGCAAACTGCCAATTCCATAATGAACAGCCAAGATCTAGATGACGTGTGTGATTTTGAATAAGATGTGCTTTGTGAGCCTTCGCAAAAAGATAGAAAACCACAAAACAATTGCGTCTGCTCTTAGACGTGATGTGGCCAGGCTCAGCCTCTTCCATCTATAAGCACTACATCACATCTGATACATACCCCTTAAAGCTCGACAATTTCAGGAAGTGAGGTAGTATATGTTTAACATTTACCAGTAGACGTTTAAAGATCGTGCAAAGCAAATACAGACATTTACTTGGAAATACGTTATATATGTTAGAAATCCATTCCTTTAAACATGTGAAAACACTGCTAATTATGTAGTATTGAATTGTAGAGTTCGACCGTTAAACTGTATTTCATAATTTTAATGTTTCAATTATGTATCCTGCTCCAAATGCTAATAGTTATTATTATTGTTATATATAGTTATAGCAACCTATCTAAATAAATTATTTTAAGTTACTACATTTAATGTCCTTCAACAGCTTTTAATTCCATAGCTAAATCAATTTACTGTCCTTTAACAGCCTACAATCTGATGCCTTTATTGCAGAAAAAAAATCACACAATACAATCCGATACATGCTACATGCAATTTCATAGGGAACTCAATCGTCCCCCCTACTTTTGAAAATAATGTAATGTATAGAACGTTCGATGTAGCATAACCTGAGTTACATTGGTTTATTTGCCTAATTTGACGACTATCATGAGGCCACCAGCATTGGCAAGTCCACTATAAACCACTATTCAATGCCTCACCCCCCTTGGTTACTGTTACTATATAGGCATGCCCAGTAAAGCAAGCTATTTGCACCTGACATGTAGGCTAATGGTGTTTAATAAGTTATATAGAGATATATTCTCAAGGAAAAAATTGCACATTTCTCAAATAATAGTTCTGAAGTTCTGAAATATCAGAGAGAAGAACTACAAAATTCTCTTGAGAGCTACAGTATCTTATTCACAATATAATTCCACTGGACTCAATGTATGATCTTTACAATTCACGTAGGCTAGACTACAGGAACAACAATGCCCTTTCATAACAGGGTACAGTAAGTCAATAGCCTATATTGTTGTATTTTAACATAATGTTTTAGTTATGACCTCCTATAGTTTAAAATATCTTGTCTTGCTTTAGACATTTGTTTAGCGTGCCAGGATTTGTCTCACATCGATCTGAAGCTCATGATCGCACAGGAAACTTTACTGTACCATACAGTAAAGTTAGTTTCCGCCTTGGATCCTCAGACACTATCCGTTTGATGTCCTGTTCTCGTGTGTGTTTATGCTGGTATCTCCTCTTGCTTTTTCGGCTTCAGAAAAGCGAAAAAATCCCACACCCTCTCTTAAGCTTTGAGGATGTAAAACCATGTGTAGCCTTAAACATGCTCAACTTCTTTTTTTAATAGGAAGATATATAATGGCGTGTTGTTATCCAGTGATCAAGTAGGCATGTTGACCAGTGTACATTGCCTAGTCTATGTTATGACTATGTGTAACAGTGTCAGGACAGTTGCGCTGCAGCCATAAATTACGTAAATCTCACTCTCATGTACTTTATGGTTGCTATGGCTCTACACTATACTGCAGGGCTATTCAACTATCTCTCCCTGCTCCAACATGCCTGATTCATGGTTGCTATAAGTATGATATACTGTGTGTACTGTATGTACTGTGTGGTACATGTTTTGTAGCGTGCATGCCTTTTGCGCGGGGGAACCTTTAAAATATGAAAATAAATAAGTCAAAACGATTTCACTCATGGCGTCATCATTTATGTGTTTCCCATTATTACGTTTTTAGTATTAACAACGTAATTATGTGAAATAAGTAAAGCATAGTTGTACAGACTTAAAAGTTGAGACATTTTTTCTCACACTTTCGTTTGCCCCACCTAAAAAATATCTCCTGCGCCACTGGTGTCAGAGCCCTGTATGCCTAACTATGGCAGCTAACATTCATTCTATACTACCTAATATAAAACGTTTCAGCCCCATGTACAGTGAAAAAACTGTACATAAATATTGAATGATGCATTAACTCTAGTTTCAGTCTCTTCCGTTCATTAGTACTACGTCACATAGGCAACTCTGTGCAGAATGCATATCTGCATAGACCCTCATAAGCTCGACACTCAGTATGTCTCCGTAATTTCCAGTGCACCACAGCGGAGTGCTTTATTTACTCATTTAAATTTAAACGTGTATTTTAATCAGTAACCGTTGCCTACAAATTGTACAGATTTACAAGACCTGTAAACAGCCAGTCCTGTTGTTTAGGTTTCCTCATTGCTTTAACGTCCGACTTGGTCATTATGTTACGTATTGGTCATCCTGCTTGTCAATCAAAACACCTTGCTTGTCAAGTATGTGTCCAGACGCAGTTAGCCAGTGCTGTGTGCCAGACTTTCCGTAAGGAAAGACTGGCTCTGCAAGACTACACTTAGTCCTACAACCTTCTAAAGAATAAAAGGAATCTTAAACAAGGCAATTTTAAATAGACATACAGCACAAGCCTCAATATGCCTAATTATTTTTACTTATTTATTTTCATATTTTAAGTCTTCCTGAAATGCAATGTGCCTACTTGTGATTATTGTATTGTGCTGAAATGTTCAGTGCTGTGTAAATCGTCACTGCTACTGCCATCATGGCCAGGTAACACTCAAATGATGTATTTTACCATAGGCTTTCTCTAAATTGTATTTGGTCTGTGATGCTTTTAAACTGTGAACACTGTTGACAATTTTGTGGTATTGTTTTGCACAGTAACTGTTGGCTATTAATAACCAGTTTAGAATAATGGCTCTCAAAGATGGGAATCACTCCGTGAATGAAAGAATGACTGCTTTTGGCATGGGTGACATTTTGCCTAATAGCTGACAACGTTGACTTTCCGTCACTCGCTAGTCACCCCTCTAATATAACAAGAAAAGACAGGAATGAGGACAAAACCTTCACAAACACCATAAAACCATTTGCATAAAAACAGTTTTATCTACAACATACTTATCTACAACATAACCAATGCTTTTTTGGTCCACAACCAAAAATAAATTCTAAGAAAATACATCCGCCATTGAAATTATTATTATTATTTTTACACAGTACATAAAAACATGAATGTTCACATGATGAAAATATGAAAAATAAAATGAAACCATATTTGATGGTTATAAAAGATGAGTTGTGACAAAGATAATATGATTACACCTGCAGGCACTGAACAATGTTTGTCGTATTTCCCTCAACTAAACCACTTATTCTCAAGATGCAGGATGCTTGGTACAGTTTTCAAACATTCAACCAATGTTATTGGCCAATATCGGCCAATAACATTGGCCCAGGGATATATTGGTCAGGTTCCTATATATTCTGAATATCAATATTAAATTTGCACTAAAGAAAAAAAAAAACAGAACTAGAAACAATCTAAACAACTCAGAAGTTGCAATGTGGTAACATCCTAATTGCTCTTTAAAACACAACAGATCAAGAAAGAGGTTCCTTTATAGATTTTAATCAGTCAATAATTTAACATTTCATGTTACCAATTAAATGTGTTTGTGTAACAGAGACACAACTTAAAAGGAGTGAAAAAAAATGTTCTGCTTCAAAGGCAAACAGCATAGGAAAAGTATAATCTCTAAGACCTATCTAGTCTCGCTATGATACTGTATAAGCTGGCAGCTTGTAATTAAAAAGCATATGTATCAAACTTTCTTTATTTTTCAACTCAGAAGTTGATTCACAAACTGAAGCGTTTCCTCTCCTTGAAGTGTTAGGCATTTTAATACAAAATCCACATTACTCCGATGAAACTCCCTTTCCTTCTGCTTCTCTTCGCTGGGGGAATTTCATTAAGTGTGTACACATTTACTCATAATTATGACTAAGGACCAGGGGACTCTAATGAGTTGGAGACAGAATGAAAGAGGAAGAGCGTATGGAGAAAAGAAAGACAGGAGTGGTTGTGGCAGTGAAGGAAAGTCACATCACTCCAAAAGCAACGCGTTACTATCTGAGGCAAATTAGTAAGCATGTTAAGAATCCGTGTTCCATTCCAGTGCTGGCAGGAAAATACATAATTTGATGATGTAAACATGACTGGCCTGCTCCCATTCTCTCTCTCTCTCTCTCTCTCTCTCTCTCTCTCTCTCTCTGTCTCTCTCTCTCTCTCTCTCTCTCTCTCTCTCTCTCTCTTTCTCTGTGCTCATGTTTGGTCAAGGCCACCTCATCATCATGGCCTCTGTCTACACACCAAAGGCTATTGGCAAGAAAAGCCATTCGCGGCCTATTAGAGAGCTGAACTGGGTCCACAAACAGCCTCTCCTCGTCCGGCATGCCCAAAGCGGGCCCTTTGACAGTTGGCAGATAACAAACATTCAAGACTGATCACCGCAAAACTGATGGGCGCAGGGCCAAAGGCCAGGACACTGGCCTGTCATTCACACGCTCGCGGGCAGCCGAGCGCAAGGAGGACAGCGTGCGCGTGCGCGTGAGGGGACAGATGCTTTTGTTTTCAAAGAGCGATGAAAAGCTCGTAAATAAACGCTTACCCGTTCTATTAAACAATTAAGGCAATTAGGAGCGAGGCAATAATAAACACCCCAATTATTATATGCCAAATGGAAAAATAACAGTTTTAATTACGATGATTAATGTACTCATTCCTGCCATTACATGCATTCCCTGTTTATAGGTTAGGCAGAGACTGCAGCGTTCCTCCATTCTAAATGGACCACGTTTCTTGCATTGACATATACATGCATCTTCTGGTATTAAGAAATACTTACTTAATACACAACAACATATGTGCGCACACACGCACCAGCACACACACACACACACACACACACACCTACATAGCAGAAACAATCAAAGGAACAGGCACAGCCAAACTAAACACATACACGCACATATGCTGTTATTACTCCCGTCATTCTCATGTCTCGGCTCCCCTCTCCGCTATCAGTCCACCCCTCTCTCTTTACTTGTCCCTCTCAAGCCACGAGACCCTTTGTTTCCCTGACTTCACCATGTTTTTCTCCCTGTCCTTTGGTGGTCGGCTAGCTTTTCCCTCCATCAGCGGGCCTTAGCACCTTTCCCATCATGCATCATGCCGTCTGCCCCTCGTTTCCCCGCTCCTGCCTCGCTCATTCCAGCAGCTTTGTGCCACCTCTTTGTTCTCTTTTGTCTACTGGGAAGGTACGGGGGTAAGGGGTCTGCTTAGAATGTCTTGTGTTTTGTTTTTATTTTGTGGTACTCCTTCCCAGATTATATATATATATTTTCTGTATAACTTTATGTCTCTCTCTATCTCTAGCTCTATCTCTCTCTTTTTCCTCTTTCATCTTTCCACCGCCGCTCTGTTTCACTGCTGAATGGATTTTCTCAGGCCTCGGAGCAGTGGTTTACTTTGGCCTCTATATGGGCATCAACATATTGATCGTGTTCTATTTACACACAGAGATGTGCACTCTCCATCACAATACATTTAAGCCATGCACACATACACAAGACAACTCTCGCTGTGAATGACACCGCTGTTCAGCCTCACGTCACGAGGGGGGATATGTTATCTCTCTAATAATCAGTCAGCAGCCACGGTGAAAAAGGCATTGCTGCATACGCATGTAAAGGAAGGTGTTTATATATGGAAGATAATAGCCCGAGGTTAAGGTAGGGCTGGGCGATATGGCCTACATTTCTAATCTCGATTATTTTCAGTATGATGGACGATAACGATTTTAATCAATTTTGTTTTCTTTATGACAAAAAATTACTGAAAAACGGTTTTGTTTATGAAAACGATATGCCATACTGTAGGCTATAGGCCTATGCCCTACAGTATGTGCAATATCAACAAATAACTTAAGTTAAATAAAATGAAGCTGGTAGGCAGTGATTGGAGAAACATTAATATATTTTAACAAATATTGAGTGGGTATGTCTGTGGCTATAGTATGATATGAGAAATATGCATACTTTAATACTAGCATACAATTTCTACAATAGGTGGTGTATACCCTATACAGTGAATTGGAATAGCATAGCCTAATAATAGGTATGATAATATAACTATTGTAGAAAAGAGAGAGCCAATTACAGAGCTAGTATAAGTGTAAAGGTGCCTTATTGTCACATACACATACATGTAGCAAAATGAATCCTCTGCATTTAACCCATCCCTCAAGGAAGCAGTGGGCAGCAGTGGGCAGCCACTGTGCAGCACCCAGGGACCAACTCCAGACGTGACGAGACGTGTCAGTAGGATAATAGCCTAGTGTTACATGACCTATTATACAAGGCTTAATGCAACTAATAGCTACAAATATAATCGGAAATGGCTACAGTACATATCACAACAAGTGTGGTTAATCCCAATCTATATCATGTATGTAATTGCATAACAGATATTAGACAAACAAAAGTGTAAAAATGTAAGAAATGCTAATCGCAAATATTTGCTCATTTTAAAACATGTAGGCTACAGTATGTAACTACCCTAAATAAATAAGGCAGAGGGCTGGCCTTTTGTACCAGAAATGCTGCCACACGACTTCCACGTCGCTCTGACAGAAACCAAAAGACTTCTCCAACTTAATATAACCCCCAGATAGGTTCAAACGATAGGCAATCAACGTGTTGTGGTTGAGGTTGGTTGGTTGCGCTGGGAAAACTGGTGGGTGTCCACCAGTGGAACGCACATGTGATAAACAACGGGAGGGGGAGTGCCGCCTTTCGGCGAGGCTCCAGATGTTAATTTTGAGTGAAATCATTAATCTCGATTTTGTGATTTAAACTTTTTTCAAATCGTTAAAAAACTAAAATGTGAATTAATCAATTTAATTTGATTTATCGCCCAGCCCTAGTAGTACAGTCACAATCCCCCCGGCCTGTTTAATATATCCCTGGTGACTGATGTGAGCTTTTGCTGTCTCTCACACACAGACAGAAACACACACACAAACGTATCTACGCATGGTTACAGCATGTACATACAGTACAGTATGCGCTGTTCACACACAGATAGGACACTGACAGAGAGATAGACGCGCTCTACCTCCTCCCCAGCATCTCATATCAGGCAGATGAAAGCTGTAATCAAAGTGTACCCTAGGAGTAGTTCAGACAGTCTGCTTATTCAAGTGAACCCCCGACGCCAGAGTCCAATCCCCTCTGCCATGCTTATTAAACAGCCTATTTTGTCATCTCAAATCCCAATTTGTCACAGTGGCTTGGGCTCAGTGGCCCTAGCAACAGTGTCCCTGGAGGATGAAAAAGAGAAGAAAAACATACAGTAAGTGTAGTTACAACAAAACAAAAACAAACAAATTGTTTCAGTAGAGTGTTTATGTGGCAGTGGTAAAGTTTTAATGGGCTTCCCTCGCTGCCAGACAGATAGCGGTAGCACTCCTTTAGAGTACAGCAGAGTTGCCTGATAAATGCAAGTGTACCGACGCAAAGTGGAATACAAAAATGGTCTTAAGCACAAGACAGGAAAGCTAACATTCAGTATTGTTATCCCAGTCTGTAATTGCTTAAAGTAACGTATGTTATCCAAGTTCAAAGTGTATCTTACTTACATGTACAGCATTACAGATGCTTTTAACCAAAGCAACTTACAACAAACAAAAGCATATTTCTCAATAGTAGAAGAGATCTTACACCAGTTGACGTACTACATTGTGTTAAGACAACATGGCTACTGTACGTTACTGTAATTGTTAGAAGTGCCAATATTCCAAGAACTTAACAAGAACAGGAGAAGGTAGGATTTCCCCCCCTTACAGTAACACAATGGTGTTCTTGCTGTAACTGACCAAAACATCA
This sequence comes from Amblyopsis hoosieri, assembly GCA_027564755.1. NCBI lineage: Eukaryota > Metazoa > Chordata > Actinopteri > Percopsiformes > Amblyopsidae > Amblyopsis > Amblyopsis hoosieri. Next base: position 18,922 of record JAODUE010024087.1, read on the forward strand.
ATGTGAGGCTGGTGAACACGTATAATCCTCCTTTAACTAGAATTAACCCATCGCCATGTACAGTGCAGTAGGTTAATTAACCTACAGCCAATTCTGCCCAACAATCCAAAAGCTCCTGCAGCAAAACTAGCTGGACCTCTCCAGTTATTCTGTGGAATGTTTCCTTACATGGACTCCAGACCCGATGTTTTATTGGCAAGTCATGATATGCAACGGAGCGTGACTGGAAAGACTAAAATCTACATTGACACAGAAAATGTCTTCAGAATGCGTGCTGCCTTGCATTAGGCACCCGTGTTTACTTCATGGCTTATAATGAGAGGTGACATATTGGCAGTGTCTACCTAGTCCTGACCTCCTAATTACACTAATTACTGATTTTTCCACCCCCGTCCCTCAGTCTCCTGCTTTCAACGTCCTCCCCAACCACCACGCTTTTATCCATGTGCCAATGACTCAAAACACTTACACCTTCAGCCACAAACCATGATTAGCTCTCCTTATTGCCCACTCTTCCACTTATCATTCCTTTATCAGGTAGAAGCTCGCTCAAGTCCTTTCCGTACAGCTTGATTTCCTTATCGCCCAGCCGTCAACATGTCAGTCCTTCTGGTCTCTCATGTGCACCGTATGAACATATCTGGAGACAGCAGCACCTTAGCACTCCCACGGACTACACAGGATTTGATCACTGAGCGCAGTGGGTGATACCGCCGTCACAGATATTCCCACAACTGCGCTTGTACTGGTCTAAGATGGAAAAAGATTAGCAAGACACCACCGATGTAGGTCTACTTAACAGTTAAGCCTCAAAAATAGAGATGCACGGAATAGATTGGTTTTCCCCACCAAACCGATAATTTCCTACTTTTTTTGGTCAATACTGATCCGATAACCGATAAATAAAAAAATACAAATGTTTTTCGTAACTTAAAGAAGTGGTTGATGGTGGTCGAAATGTAAAATATTAAACGTTATTAAAAAATAGTAGTTCTGGTAGATTACAGGGAGTCGTGGCCATGGGATACACGTTTGTGATGGTGTATATTATTGATATTATTTGTTTGGGATTTTGTTTATCAGATGGAATTCATATTTCGATTTTTGTAGCGCATTGGATTTATATAGGGTTGCCCCATTGTGGATGGAGCAATTTATGTTGAATGGTATACAATTGTTGGTATACAATTACACCTGTTATCTATTTGTTTCAAACTAAAGTAGGCACATTTTGCCTTCTTTGTTGGTGTTGATGGATGGGGACAGAGTGGCATTTCGATAGTTTAAGTGAATGACAACCTTTTTCCCCTCCACTACTGAAAAGACATGACCTAGACGAAACACTGAAAAATATGAATGAGCTGCATTGCGTCGATTAGTGGTGCGCTAACGATTGTGCTGGTGCTCCTAACATTTTCAGTAAAGAGCACCTAGTCTGGAGCCCTGTCATCTATGAATGGGATAACAAATCTATAAGCTATTCAAGGAAATCTGTATCCCTAATTTCCCACCCCAAGACCAGTAACACTTTAGAGAAAATGTCAGTGTTGTAAATGAAAGCAGTACCATTGCAGGGACAAGCATAAAGTGTTGCATTATCGTAATCTGCTGAACTGTCCCTTCCCCATCTATTCCAGCATCACCGTGGCATGTGTGTAAACATGCCAGAGGGAAATATCAATGTAGCTGCATGAGAGAAAATCACTGGCAGTGCCTGAAACATTATCCCAGTAATTTGTAGGAACTACAGTATGTGTGAAGGGAATGTGTACTTTTAGCCAACCTTGACCAAAAATCGCCATATTTTTATGTGTTTTACAGCAGTTGTAAATACATACTTTTTTTTGGAGGGAAGGGGGGGCTTGCCCTAGCCTCGCGAGATCAGGATGCTAATTTTGAGGCTTTACTGTTATGTGGGCCTACATCAGTGGCGTCTTGCTTATGTTCTCTTGTCATAGACCAGTACAAGCACAGTTGTGGGGATATCTGGGGGTGGTTTAGCTTCAGTTTGACTTCGCACCGAGAATCAGTCTAGAGAGCTTGGAAATCGCGATGTTTCAGGCGGGTTTAACTTAGTGTGTTGAAAGTGCCTGCCCTCTTGAAACTGTTTCAATGGCCAGCTAACCAGATGGATGTGTCTTAACAGACACAGATAGCTGGTGTGTCAGGTTAGCATGCCCATAGACCCCCCTATAAAAATCTTAGCCCCCCTGTTCATGAATGTCTGGTGACGCGCTGTATCCACACTCACGTGCGATCGTTTACAGTCTTGCCACCTTCGGTTCGGTGAGAGTAGGTTACAGTCTCTGGTGTGTAGTGCTAACATGTACAACATGAAATGAAATGCAATGGAAGCTGTCCACGCCGCTATATTTTCTTATGCATGCTGAGCCGAGACTGCGGTGCATGGGGTGCCGCCCACCAGCATGTTACTCCCTGCTCCCCACGATCAGTTTGATTAGTCTACAACCATCTCATTTCCATCTCAGCTTTTTGAAGTCTGTATGAAACTTTTGCGGGAAGGAGGTTATGTGTCGCTGGTTCTGCAATATACTTCTGATCTGATTCAGGTTGTGATCCTTCATCTTGCTTCATCTGCATGACATCTTGTAGTTACAATGCTGGTTACTACAGTACAACTGTAACCAGCTAGGCTACATGAATAGACTACTCAAGCGGTCAGGTAACCTGCTCATGAAACACGGTGAGCCTTTTGAAATATTAGGACCACCCTTAATTATCACACTGTTTTCTGAAATTGCATTGAAGGTTATAATCAATGCAAAGTTGGTTTTGATTGTTTGTTATTGTTTCCGCTAATGGCTGATTATGCAGGAATGCGTTGAATACGCAGCGATATGACATCATCAGCGTGACAACAGCAGCTCTATTTGGATGGAGCCTACAGTCTGAGCTACGCACATTAAAACACTAAACATTAAATTCTTATAGGCTAAATTATCGGACAGAATGTCAGTTTCCGATATGATTCCGATAAAGAAAATATGTGATAAGTTTATTCATTGGATCAATACATATTGTGCATCCCTACTCAAAATGTTAAATTAAACATTACCATATTAAAGGCTGGGTTAGTCATTCTTGAGAACACTTAAAATCAAAACATACTCCCTCAGAAGCTCCGCCCCAAACATTTAAACGCAGTATTTGGCACTTTGTTTGTCCATATTTATATCCATATGTCCATATTTACAGGGCCAGGGCTATGTAGAAGTATCAAATTATTATTTCAGCATGCACATAGAAGTAGCAAAATGCAAGGAGATATTTGGTGAATGTGACAATAAGCGCATTAGCTTGCAATAGGTGACTATACCTTTACATTGACTTCTACTTTAGCCAGGGTGCCAAAAAATATTATGGTTCTTCCTCCCACGGGCCTTTTCCTTACATATTCCCTGTGCTCGTGAGCAAACAGAACACAGCATCGACCTACCTCATGGGCGCAGGCACGTGCACCAGAACTGTAGGAATGAGAGCGCAAGAGATAGATGAAGATAGAGAGAGAGAGAGAGAGAGAGAGAGAGAGAGAGAGAGAGAGAGAGAGAGAGGACAGAGACAGAGACAGAGTGAGAGAGAAATATGGAGATATATAGAGATAGAGAGACACAGAGAGAGAGAGAGAGAGAGAGAGAAAGAGAGAGAGAGGAAGGCTTAATATGTACTGAGCTCATGAGTGCGAGTGCACATGCGACCATTGTCTGTGTGTGTATGCATGTGTGTGTGCATGAGTGCGTGCCCGTGTGTGCGTGTGTGTGTGTGTGTGTGTGTGCGTGCACAAAGGATACGTGACGGCCAAGGTATCTGACAGCTGTCAGTGCACATACAGGCACAGCAGGCTAGAAACGCACCAGCATCTGTCAAATCACTTCTCCACGTCTGCCCTTAGCTCCCGCCACACACAGAGAGCCCTACCAGGACGACTGTAACCACCGGTGACTTCAGCGGGGTCCGCGGGTCAGTGTCAACGCAACGCTAAGCGGATCGGACGGTTTGTGGATGGGCAGGGATTATCGCACGTCAACGGCGGAACTAGCAACTGGCTCCTCTGGCTGGTTTCTATGAGAGGAGACGTGATGAATCACCAGATAGCGCGGGTGTTCCTGAAAGAGCACATTCTCAGTGCAATGTGAGCAATACTTCTTTTTGTTTAATGGATGCAGTGGTAAGATGTACATAGGTGATGTAGCCTCGGGTTGGCTCGGTATGGCCCCGTGTGATAACATCTGCCGACAAATTGCAGTACCCTGCCACAGGCATCTCACCTCTTGTAATGGGTTCAGCATGCTGAACATTTTACTCACTCCTAATTCTCTCAGAACAAAGCTTTTCGTTGTGATCTGTTTAAAAGGGTGTTTATTGGTCGGAGGGGCAAGAGTGAAGTCTGTCAAGTTTCGCTGGAAGTGTATGGACCTATTTACCTATTGACAAATGTACTGGAAGTTGCTTTGGTTAATATTGCTAAATGGATCAAACGTAAAGTGCAAATGTGAATGTAAAACTCAAAACACTAGCTTGTGCTTTGTTGTCATTACTGAAACAAGTTGTTATTTAATAATCCCATAATCTGTCACAGAATAACTGTTTGATCTACAGTATCTCTTTAATTCTCTCTCCCTCTCTCTTCCCCTGGCTCTTTTCATTGTCTCTCTCTCTCCCATTTCTCTATTCTACTTTGACGGCACTTTAGTTGTTTAGTAGATAATCACATTACACACTCACTAATCCTTTCATGTATTCCGGCCAGGAAACATTTAATGACAAATCCAGAACTAAAACCCATACTTATTTGACTTCTTCAACTTTATTACTGAATGATTTCAGAGATACAATAACTCACAGGACAAAAAAACAACAACAAAAAAAGACCAAAAAATAGGAAAAACATACACCACAAAGCAAAGTGCAACAACAAGACATAAGCTATAACACTTTGTCTCAAGTCAAGTCAATTGTATTTATATAGCTCTTAATCACATTACAGTCTCAAAGGGCATGGGCATAAATGGGCATGGACTGTGCAGTTGTGCTTTTTAAATCAAAATCACAATCGTTTAAATAGTTAAAAAGTTAAAAAAGTTTTATGTCACTGTTGTGAACTCATATGACCCCAACAACACGTGTTCTCTCTCTCATGCCAGCTACATGACACGCCTGACTACAAAAAACATCCGTGTTTGTGTGAGCCTAAACATTTGAGTACCGCAGAGGTAAGGGATGAAACAGCCCTAGCCAATGAGTGCATGTCCTCACACCTGCATGGGCGAAGAGGTGGAGAATGGAGAGGCTCTCGCACATTAACTGCCTCTTAGAGAAAAGGAAAACACCTTGGCGTCCCATTTGGACATTTCATCATTACTTCAAGCCAATGTAGAACTGCCTACCACCCTCCCCCGGCCCCCCCAATCTCCCCATTCTACCCCCCGCCTGCCATCGTGGTTTAGTTCATTTTCCCCATGTCAGCCTCACAGCGGGAACACTCTCACTGGATGGTGATGCATCCTGGGTTCCAGTGCAGTGTGGCGCACTCAGCCATCAGATTGCTATTAGGCCAGACCACGGTCAGATAGAATCAGGTGTGACACGGTCTTTCTCCTCCTCCTTGCAACAGTCCATGTAAATGTGTGTGTGCATGCATGCACTATACTTTCTATGTCGGTGTGTGCTGCATGAGTTTTCTCAAAAGCAATCCCAGCCAAGGCAGTGAAATATCAAATAAATAAACAAACAAACAGTGAAGACAAATAATAGACACTCCGTGGGTAGGTTATTGCGCATATATAAAGTACACACTCATATACAGGGAATCACACTTCCGCATGCGTATTTGTTATGCGGTGTTCTGCTACAGTAGATGACATCTATATTGTTGTTCCAGAACGTCACGCCTGTTTTCAAATTATGGGATCTAGGCCTGAGCGGTTGATATTGCAGAGGCTCCCCTTGCCTGTATCCCACTGCAGCAGCCTCTGCAGACCAGTGTGGATTGAGCCTGATGTTTCAGAAACAGGGTAAGGCCTATTTACTTCAAAAGCCTTGTTATGTGCTGTGCCTATCTCAAGCAGGATTCCAAGGGTCATCATTGGAATCTAAATGTTAGATCTTATAACTAAACATGCTATTAGGCTAGCAAGTGCCCTGACACACCAGACACACAAGTTTTCTTTCTTTTCAAGAGTTTTTTGTCAATACGTTAAAGGTTAATTTCGAACATTTTACGTAAAGGTTTTTTTTGGCCTCCATTGTGTTATAACAACACAAGACAATTGAATCCACAATCTATCCACATACTGTAGCTCTTGGCTTGCACCTCCTTTCCTAATTGTGAATTATACAAGTCACAACTTCTGCAACCTCACCATCAACTGCAAAACACCAATAGAAGTGTTTAGAATACTACAGAAGCTTTTCTGAAGCCCTACAATATAACACGTTGTTCTAAACAGACACCAAGACGTTCTCTGGAGAGATATCAATCCTCCTACACTGACAAACAATTCCCCCTGCTCCTTCGTAGATAAACAGAGAAGACATTCTTAAAGAAAAACATAGATCACAGCCCAAAACTCCCTGACAGAGACGGTCATTGTATTCATTTGTTCCCCATGCCAACCCTCTTCTAGGTTAGGGAAAACTGAGTTGACAGTTTATGGGGTGAGAAATCATATAATACAAATTGCCTCAGTATCACATGCAAGCACTGTTGGTCTCCAGGCAGAGGAGAAAAACACATAGGTTTTTTCGGTTTAAATGTCACTCTGAGCCAAATGTTGGCATTAGAAGTGACTCTATCAGCATGTGTTAATTTGTGTGTGACTTAATTGCTAATTTGTTTACCTATTTTCATGTTTACTTAAATAGCAAACAGTGGATAAGACAATCACCTCGATGTGTGGAAATGGGAGCAGGAATGGCATGGCATGCCGTGGACGTTTGTGGGCGAGCTCCTTGGTTGGATGTTAGATAGTAGAGCGCTCCCTATCTGACAGCCAGTAAGGCATGCCTATCTGTGCACAGCGGAGTTCTGACAAAAGCTGCATTGCATTGCTATTATTTTGCTGTTCAGATTAAAACACAGGCTATTGTTTATCTATCCCAAAAATAGACCCCACATGCAAGACAATAACTATTCATTCACTGAACGTTTATTTTACCCATTGAAAAATAAGCATTTGTTGCCTTCCCTTTGCCTGCTGGCATATAAACATTGTGATGCCATAGACACGTTTTCTCCACCAGACACTGACCCCGGATGATTGACAGGCTCATTACCCTATTTCCATTACAATATTGCCTAATCAATATATTCATTGTATTCTCCTCAAGGTAGAACAAGTCAATCTTTTACATGAAAATGACCAGGCTGATGGAGGAATTGTTCCAAGAAGAGAGAGAGGGGAGAGAGTGCAGCATTTCAGATTGAGGCTGAGCAACGAGTTGCGTTTACTGGGTAATTGATCAAAATCATTGTCAAGGGCTCTAAAGAATTCCCCTATCTGTCCATTTTATCCAAAAAGTACAGTTTGTGCCCAAGATTAGCATAATGGTTATATTACAAAAATATTTCACAATCCATATCAATATTACCAGGGGAATAGAGCGATAAGTAAAGGGTATAGCCTTATTTAGAGAATTGTTGAAATGCATTTAAAGTAGTAGATAGATACAATTGCAGTTTTGGTAACTGCCTCAACCACATCTCCAGCACACTATCTGCACATTACACTCCCTGGATGTAAAACATCCAAAAGGTATCAACTAAACTTCTGATGACCTCAATGTCAGGTAATGTTTTCCTCTCCAAACACTCACACACACGTACACAAGTACATGTGTTTGCATAGTGAGTGCCTGTCAAATTGAGCACTAAGACAAACGAAACGTAGTTTACCAAATATACAAAGAAATAAGGAAACAGCAGCCGTCCACTTTTCACTGCAGTAGCCTGTACTCTGTTGTTCATGGGCTAAATCAAACCTTAGAACAGGAGAGGCTAGCTCACTCCCTGCTGAGGTGGAGAGAGTGAATTCCCAGCAATGTGATCGCTATCATTAGGACGGCATTATAGCTATTATTACCCCTATAAACAGAATCTTGGCCATCAGAAGTCAATCAGAATCACAGCAGGTGGTCAAAAGTGGACTCTCTGACAGGGGGTTTCAGCACATTGTAGACTTGGCTATGCAGACTTGCATGCAACAGGAACAACTAAGGAGGGGGGTAAAGGATTTCACTTCTGGTGAGGACAAAGCAAAACTGTCTGTTAAGTCCTACTTTTCACAGCTGTAGCGTGAAAGCTGCCGCATGAGGAATTGCTTCAGAAACATATTGCACTCTCTGAGGCCATACTGTAGTGCTCTGTCACATTTACATGACAGTTTATAACAGTTTATATGTTACTGTATGTATTTACAGAAATTCTTACTTTATTGATTCTTTATGACTATATCTGTATGCTGCATTGGCTGTGCTGAAAAGCGTTAGCTAATTATATTTTAGTGTACTTCCATACCGCAGATAGTTTAGCCTAGCAAAATGCTATTTAGCCTATATTAAACAAAGGTGAACAAATAACGGAATTTTGACTTAATTTTTAACAATATTAAATGCAATTGTACTGTAAGGTAAATCAAAAGCAGAGAGGTTGTGGATGCAGATTCGTTTGATATCTGTTTCATTCAGATAATCCATTAGATTAGCAGCAGAGTTTAAGAGACAGATATTCAGCAGTTGGATGCTCATTCAGCAGGCCTATGTTCAATTCAATAAAAGTTGTCAAAGCAGATCCAGTAGTATTGAGAAATACAGGTAGGCCTACATTGTTTTTACTATTTACTGATTTAGTGTGTTGATGGCATGTGGATAGGCCTGTCGCGATAATTACTATATCGACTTATTGTGCGATATATAAAATGAACCCGATCATTTTTTAGACTGCGATAATAGTGTATTTATGCGTGTGTTGCTGACATAAGATAGTAAGCCATGTTGCGCTGCTCTTGTGCTCTTGTCTGACTACATGCAACTACACAGAGATAGAGAAGACAGCGACTGCCATGTGTTTATCCAGATGACATAATTCCAGCCAACTACGTTCAGAAGAATAAATGCAAAAATGCAACATTAGGTTTAATTCCCTTCAAGGTTTGTTTATACTTGAACAATGAACCTCACAACGAATAATTAATGTCCCATGACAATAGCGGAAACAAGATGCATTCAGAATCGCAGAAACGGTTTTCCATTTGCTTTGAGTTCGCCGCGAACATAAGCAAATGGTTTGAGGAGGTAATTCTTGGTGAACACACATTTACACTGGAGAAATGGTGACAGTTTAAATTTAATGATTTTGGAATGGGTACAAAAAACATTAAAAATTCAAGTTCAAAGCAAACATGTTCACCACAAACATTTGACAATTCTTAACGCACCTCTACACCATTATGCTTCTGTACCGGTTCAAGTTCCTAATGCTCTACATAAGAAAACATGGAAATGCATCACTGAAAACCTGATGTGATTATAGTAAGTTGACATTTTACCATTTTCTTAATGTTAACAATTTTGAGTTCGCTTTACAAAGCACGCTACTTTACCTAAATACTTACCGATCTCCCAAACATATGAATTGTGTCACTTTCATTATAAAATACCGTGGAGTTTCTGCTCCTTATCCGAACATAATTCACAGCCAGCCTACAGTATACCGCGACAGTTGTGTCATGCATGATATTAGACAAGTGTGTTGCGATGCTTGTTAAAATGGCGCAATATTTTGTAGCGACAGTAGTAGGTTACTCTATATGAAAAGGTTCCGTGTTTCAGTTTAACTTCTTCTGTCCCTGTTTCCCTTGTCAACTCGTTTACACCGGATTATTTAGTCAACCTTGTCTTTTCTTGTTTGCCCTTACAATGACAATAATATTGTTTATCGCGATTATTTCTGGGACAATATATCGACCAACAAAAAACAGTTATCGTGACAGGCCTACATGTGGATTTGCAAACTATTGTACAATAAACTTGCCCAACACTGGTTCTACTAATGCAATACTAATACAATAAAATACAATATAGCATACTTTGGCAAATACATGGATGCATGTAGTCTAATGGGCTTGAATGAAGTAGACTACTACTAGAAAATGGTTGCCATATGGCAACACCGTGCAGTAAATGGTTAAAATATTTAGGCAACAACTGCATATTATTTGTACATTATGTTCTGTATAAGAGTAAAACAGATGAATAGGGATGTGACGAGATCTTGTACGAGATCTCACGTGAAGATATTTCTCATTGAGGTGAAAGCTGTCTCGCAATATCAACATGACTTTGTATAGAATATGCCCCCCACTTTTAAGTTGTTTGTGTAGCAACATTTTGTGGACCCAGCTGTCTCGCAATATCAACATGACTTTGTATAGAATATGCCCCCCACTTTTAAGTTGTTTGTATAGCAACATTTTGGGGACCCGCATTGTCCCCTTATAAATGTTGTTTACTTCTCCCAAAAATCCCACTAGCAGTTTAATTTTCTAATAATTACAAATTAAAACACATTTTGATTTAATAGTTGTTTATTTGTCTATATCAAGCCAACAATAGTAATCATCAAGGCTAATGTGAGCAGAGGTGACATAAAAATAGTAATTTTCTAGAAACTATTAAATTCTTGCAATCTTGTAATGTTACTTCCTTTAAACAATTAAAATGTGGGCATTGTAGCAGTAGTTCAATAGTCATTTAGTGTTTTGTAATAATAATTATAAGAACAATAGCATAAGAATTAACTATAACTATTTCATACTGGTAAACGCCACATTGAATCAGTTAAACTAATCTAGCTAGTTATAATTGCTAAATATATTGTCTGCTAACTTTATCTGTTATTGTTTGTACTGTTTATGGTAGCGTTCAGGCAAGAGCAAACTACAGCTTATGCTTTAGTATGCATGTGGGAAGTTTTCATTTATCCTATCCAAAATGACTATGCAAATAGCTGGATTGCGATGATTGATTTATGAAATTGAACAGCTCAGCCCTGTGTATGAAAAATGTATTTAAAATGTTCTGCTCCAGTAGTTAACACAAAATCAACAACATAAACTGTAATACATATGAATATGACTAGTAATATATATGATATGTAAGAATATTAAATTATAATGTATCTGTAGGCTATAATAAACCAAATAAATGTGACTGTCTTTTTAGAATTTGTTAGCCCCAATTCTGGTAAGATCTCACTGGGAGGTTCTGTACAACAAACCTACAACTTCTGTCACCTGTCAATGCTGATGGGTTATGTACACTGAGGTCAAAGTTGGTTAAGTTTTACTTTGTGCCCTTTCAAGGCAGCATGCTTCATTTACAGTTATGCAGCATGAAGGATAATGCAGACGTCATCCACTGTAAACAATGACCTTGCACTGAGCAATTGCATTTCACTGTCTTGTTGTGGATGATACAAATTATGCAAGTTCTTTCACAGGACATTTTCTGAGCATAAGAAAATGTTGCATTTTCCACACTATTGTCCCAAATTTGGTTTATATACTGTTCAAACAATACTTAGAGCGTGAACACCAACATTAGCTTCCTGTAAAGTCGTTTTTTTTTCTAAAATAGAATAAAATGTGCCCATACTTCATAATCAAGGTAAAAAGCCTTAGGTAATTACTTACTGTATGGGTGACTGTACACACACAAAAAAAACATCTCATCAATAATAGGCTTTGCAAAAATAAATAAAAAAACTGACAAATAACCAGAATACATCAATGTATTTCACTGAGAAAAATGGGTACATTGCCATTGCCAAACACTGAGGACCACAACAGGAATCTGCATGAAAATGCTTCGGCCCATTGATTAGAATGGCCTGTTTACCCAGATACTTACAATCCCCTTTTAACAAGTACTGTATATAGACCAGAGCACAAAAATAATTTGCAGGGCAGATGGTGAGGGTTCAGACTGTCTTAGAAGGTTTGTCTGTTATATTACAACCTCTGGCGGGGTCCCAAATCTGTCTTGCTCAAGCAGACCCTCAAATGTGTATCGGCACCATTACGAACACAAACTCAAACTCATCCCTGGCAGTTTTGGTTTTTGCCAAGTTACATGCTGTATGCTCATGTGAACACAGTCAAAATTATTTTACTTAAGATTCCTTCACACAAGTCAACATGTCTTGAAATGTCTCTGAAATATAATTTTACAGTTGTTATCAATTGTTTAGACACAATTAGACACATTTTGTTAGCAGTGTTTTTAATAAATTCTATTGTGTAAGAAACAGTCATGTAGTCTGTGTTACTGACAGCTTCCGTGTGTTGTCTGAGGGCAAAGTTAAAATTAGACAGAAGTTATAGATTAGGACAGTTGTGCAAAAAACTGTAATATAACATAAACAACCTTTACAATAGTGTTTTTTTTTCCAGTGTGTATTATCAGTTTGTTATTTCCACTAGTGTATTGACAAAAGTATGAATTGTGCCTAGCCAGTTGAGTCTTATTCACATCCCCTGTAAGATCACATGGTATCCTCAATAGCAATACTATTATTGTATTGGTTTTAGGATGTCACACATTTTCACAAGCAAATAATTCTGATGTTTAGGAACTAAAAACTATTTTTATGCAATTTAATCTTATTAGATATTAATTAAAAATGTTTATTAAAGAGAATATATATAACTGTATATATAGTTTAAAGTGTTAAAATTCATGTTTTATTAAATGCATTGGACTCTAAATGAATACATTAGCTACATTTTACCTTTGTCTCCATTTCATAAAGAACATTTCTGCAATTATATGATAACCTTGATTGATACATTCTGAGAATGACAAGAGAGTTGACTTGGAGTAAAATAACACCACCACTATAGCTGCTGCTACTACAGTACTACTACTACTACTACTAATAATAATAATAATAATAATAATAATACTAGTAGAATATTTAAAATAATAATATTTATATAAAGTTATAAAAAGTAAATTAGATTTATGAGTAATGGATGTCATAAGTAAAGTATAACCTGGACCATAATCCTATGTCAAGGAGAGGACAATTATAGTGTTCATCCATGTCAGCATTCAAACTCCACTTCCTTTCATTTTTCTTAATTACCGGGCAAATATTCTCCCCTCTTCTGCTTCATTAATTCCTTTTTTAGCGCTGAGTGATGTCAAAGAGATGATGGAGGGATGGGGCAGTGAAGCGAGCAAGGGAAAATGATGTTGCTGAAAGTCCTGGTCTTTGGCATGGGATCACATTAGGCCCTTTTGAGGACCTCGTGAGCTGTACTGCCCCCTATGAGTAATCTTGCAGCTCTGACAATCAAAGGACAATAGATTCGGGGCTCTAATCGGTGACCCACTCCTGTTTGTCCAAATGAAAGACTTACCTTGGCATTTTGTATTATAGTCCTCTTTGTTATCTCTGCTTGGCAGGCATACCAGTATTTACCCTGTACGTCTACAATGGGACACATCTACTGTAGCGATGCTAACAGTTTTTTGTGTGCATATAATACTGTACGGTATATGTGCATATACTGTACAGTACAGTTTGTGTGCCTATACTGTACAATATGTATGCCAACACTGTACTGTATATGAATACATTCATACCATGTCCACAACTATTACACCCATCCTCCCCACCCAGCATACACACATTCACAACTTCTAGTGCTCAATGTACCATACCAGCAGGTGCGGTCAGCAATCAGCAATTTGTGCAACAACAACAACAACAATAAAAACTAGCATACAATGCTACATTAGTGTTTCTCATCTGAAAACCACACAGATGTATCTTTCTTAAAGTCCACAGGAACCACGACAATTGTGTTCAATTTAGCAAAATCTAGTTAAGCCCCCCCACACACACACACACACACACACACACAAATGTGCATGCAAATCTCTCTTTCGAAAAAGCCTTCCCAATTGGTGCAGTGAAATTGTTATTCCCAAGTCATTATCTTATTTGTGCGTCTTCAGTCGCCTGTAAATCCCCCCGCGGTATTCCTCCCAGTTCTCTATTATCTCAACTGCAGTCAAGCTTCAACTGTCAATCACAGAACATCACGTTTGGAACGAGAGGGAGGGGGAGTCACACACACACACACACACACACACACACACACACAGAGGAAGACGGAGGGAGGGAGAGTCACACACACACACACAGAGGAAGACAGAGGGAGCGGGAGTCACACACACACACACACAGAGGAAGACAGAGGGAGGGGGAGTCACACACACACACACACACACACACACAGAGGAAGACGGAGGGAGGGAGATATGCGGAGTAAGGGAGGCACAAACAGGGCAATAATCAAATAGAAAGGGTTACTGGAGCAAATGAGTAGGAGACATGATTGTTTAGTGCATAAGATAAATGAAAACAATGGAAGGGGTAAGAAAGAGAACATTGAGCTACAGGGGTTGCCGTGCCTCCTCGCCAGGGGTTTTGGAACCTCCGTTAGCCATAGTTGTAACTGGAAGTGGTGATAACTCCACTCTACTGCGCGTTTTCCCCTCACCGGCACAACGATAAGACCTGACTTGCTGGAAATGTGCGGAATATGGTACACTAATTGGAACTTTGGCACTGTCTGCCAGTAGAACACCCGAGAGAAGGATAGGGGCTCAAATACTAAGACCTGTGTGGGAGTGAGGTGTATGAACTGGATATCTGCAGGCAATGGATTGCTGGTCACAGGAGATAATGCTGATGAACTACAGCGTGTGTGCATGTGTGTGTATGTGTGCGTGCATGTGCCTGTGTGTCTGTATCTGTGCATGCATACTGTATGCATGAGTGGGAGGCATTCTCTGAATGCACATATGTACAGAGAAATATAGCATTGGTAAAGTGGCACCTAGAAAGTAGAAACATGCCAAAACACCGAATCCGCATGTAGACGCCATTCACATACAGTGTTAAGCTAGAACTACACCGCAGCGATTTTTGCTTGTGCGTGTGGGACCGACCGCTCCTATCAACCGAAACCCGACGCTCAACTAAACTTTTTCTAGCGATTCAAATTTTCAATCGGCAGCGAGAGGTAAATCTCTAGCGTTTTCACCAATCAGAATCTAGGTAAAGTATTTTCAGGCTTTCTTGCAGAGTAATATTCATATAAATTACAAAAACCTAATAACAGTGAGAACATTTTTTTTTTTTTTTACTGTTTGCATTTCAACATGACACCTCCAAATCACGGCAAATGGATGGATATGCATCGTGTTGCTCGCCTGTTTATGTTTCCTATGACTCCTTCATCTTCTCTTTATTTAATTCTGAATTATCAAAAGGAATAGAAAGGCCTACATTTGATAACGCAAGCACTAGGCTACTAGATTTGGTTGTGGTTTGCTCTTTACTAGCTGTCAGTAATAGTCCCGCAACATCCTTGTTGCTTTTTTCTGTGTTGTCCGCGCAGACTCAGAAGGTAGCTGAAAGAGCGTCCTTGCACCATGCACAAACGCAACGACAGAAATGGTAATTAGGCTGTCGCTAGAAGACGCCCAGTCGCTAATCCACGCCTTGGTGTAGTTCTAGCTAAATCGCATGAACTCGTCTGAATGTGAATCTAAACTACAAGGCAGCCCTCTGTGCTTTGATTTTAGCTAGTGTAGGGACACAAGGTTAGTACAGGCATTCAATGTGCCTGCCCACACACACACACACACACTAATTCCCTGCAACACAGCTCTTGCTCCTCTTCCCTTCCTGTCGGCGATGCGGCGCTACAAGGTTCCAGTCCTAACCGCTCTGACTGAGCGAGGGCCTGGTACTGCTTGCTTGTTTTCTCCCTTCTCTCTCGCAGTGGTAAACAGCGCCGGCGGCTGTGCTCTGCATGGGCATCAGGCCCCGGTGCCTGCTCGGCCCTGTCTGCTCAGATTAATCCTTAACGGGTCAAGGTCAAGCCCATTACAACAATGGCAGCCCGGTAATAAGCATGTCTGAAGATTCTGCGAGCGCTAATTCAATTCCTAGTGCGCTATACGGAGCGGTCAAGGTATGTGAAGGTAGAGAGAGAGAGAGAGAGAGAGAGAGAGAGAGAGAGAGAGAGAGATAGAGTGAGAGAGCCAGGGAAGGAGAGAGAGAGAGCAGGTGGGAAGACAAAGGGGTGGTTAAATGAATGGCGGCCTGGCTAGGACCTCATTGCTATACCGCTAACAGTCTGACGCTGTGGAACCCCCCTTTGCACATCTGAATGTGGCAATCAGCTTCAATGGGGAATTAACGAGCACATTAGACTGGAGGACACAAGCAATCAGTGTGCCCTAAGTTTGCCGTGCCGCCATGCCAAAATAAGGCATTAGCGCTCGTCTCATCCTACTTCAGAGGAAACCCATTTCTCAAACACCAAAGAGACTAACAGTGCAAGCAAAGCTTCAGAAGAAAAAAAAAAAACATTTTAAGTGAGAATCATGTTGCTATAACAGAAGGGGACAGGAATATGAGTTTCTCTTCGTCTTACGGGACCTCTGTTCTCCTTTATTTGCTTGTTGTTCTCATGAATGATAATGGCCTTATATTCCCCAGCAGACCTGGGTTGTTAGCAAGGCTTGCTGGAAATTGAAAGTCTCTAGTCAGATTGGGTTAAAAGTACATTGATTTGCAAGGGCAGACAGGCATCGCATTGTGAATAAATTAGTCTTGTATCCTTATGCAAATGTGTTGGGTAGTATTTGCGGGAACAGTCGGAATGGACTGTGCTTTTTAAATGACAGGAAGCAGTACGTGCACATGAATTTTAATTTTCCTTTCTCTCAAGGGAACACCTCCCCCCCATCCCCCCTTGATTTCCCAATATAGTATCTACTGTATGCATGTGTTATACTGTACCTATTGTACCTACATGCTGACTACTTTCACTGTGAGAAAAAGAGGCAGTAGTGGAATCCATTGTCTAAAACGCATTTCCATAATGGCCAGAAAATGATTTTAGGTTTAACTTAAATTAGGGAAATATTTTAATTCAGCATATAATTAAATAATTAAATTGTCAGTAGTGTCTGCAAAATAAATAACTCTAGAGACAAGTTCATCCAGTTGGTGACCACCAATTCTCCCTCTAAAAATGAACCTTCCGAATATCTGAATATCTAAATAAATGCACCAGTGTTTCTCCCCATGCACAACACTTTCTTTTCACCGGGTAGCATCCTGCCCGCGACGCAAGCCAAACTGTGAGGTCTGTGAACCGTGGCACCCCCAGTCAGAACACAGAGTAGAGCACGCCCACAGGGTGTCATTTCATTTATGAGGCCGTATGCACCCCTGCCACACGCTGCCACTCATTTATCACAGAGCAATGGAAGGGTACGGACCATGGGACACACGCACGCCCACGCCTAGGCACAAATGATGCATGTTTTACATATGGACACATGATGAACGCATATCTTATATACATGCTACTGTATGGCACACCACATATGCACACATAGCCATGGACACACACATCACATGTAGGTAAACACACACCCTTACGCAAACAGCAGCGGCTAGGCCAAATGAGAAAAACAAATAGTCCCCACTGCTTGGCATATAATGACACCCCATCCGGTGACTATGACAGTAATGGCCCTCATAGCAGCAGTGGGATATTATGGCTAGTCTCACATTGCAAACAGCAAAGGAATTTGGCATAACCTAACCCTGGCAGTGGATGAATATTCTGACAAATGTGTGCATTATAGGGTTCATCTGGGGATAATGAATGTGTTTTGTTTTGCATATACAGTACCAGCCTAGCATGTAATGTGTTTCATCATATGGGACCTGGTCTTAATGTATCTGAAGGGATGGACAAGTAAGACAGACCCCAGGGCGATTCAACAGTTGTTCCATAGATTTCGTTCATTATTAAATTGCACACTGGATTGGATCTGCCCTCAGAAATCAATGTACTTTGAACCCAACCTGAGTGCATTGTATTGTTAAAGGGAAACTCATGTGGCGATTTAGGTTGGTTCAAAAGCGCTGTATGCGATATTATCGCCATATTTATGTTTTTGTTTGGAGTGGTCAAGTCGCGGAGGGCTTCCGAAATAGTGTGGTTAGGGGGCTGTAGGTATTGCATTACGTTCACATATGTTTGTTAAAAATGTCAGCTGGAAAATAGGCTATGACTGATTAATTAAAAGCATATGAAATAGCTCAAGAGCAAATGCCTATGATGAACCAAACAACATACTAGAAGTACATACATAGAAGTACTGGCACAAGTTGTTGGGCTGTTTTTGGTTTAACAACCCAAAGCTTAATGTCAGAGTGTCGTAAATACATACATCCCAAAGGCTACAACCGGCTACAATGGGGATAGGGGGAATGTGTGCTTCAATAGCACACATGCCCTAGATGAAACCACATATTCAATAGGCTAGCCTCAAAAGAAAATGGAAACATTGTGGCAATGGCGGTTGCTTGCCCTCCCCTGCGGTTGGGTTAGCAGCACCGCGGTATTGCTATATTGCGGTTATCGCGACAGACCTACTGAGTGGATGATGATTGAGCAGTGTCCTTTTTAAAGCACACTGACAAAACAATTACTAAAAATATATTTTGCTGCTTCTCAAGACTGTATGGGCATGTACAGACCACAGCTCTCCATTACCCTCTCATGCACATGTTGGGTGGGCCCTTTGTGATTGGTTCTTGTACTGTATGCAGCTGACATCAGAAAATGATCAGTACAGCACTTTACTCAAATTTTACATTCCCTAGACAATACATAGAAAAAAATACATGTCTAACATTGATTCAAATACTTTTTGAATTCTTGATAGGAGTTATTAAATACTTATCGAGGTATTATTTTTATGAATGAAAAGGATAAACTAAATATATAATAACAATTAATCATATGATACATATTAGTTGTAAAGAGTTGTGCCTATCAATAAATAATTACAACCGTTGTAGATTGGACAGATAGCTATAGTAAATGGACTGCATTTATATATCACTTTTATCCAAAGCACTTTACAGTATTTTTGCCTAACAGTCACCCATTAATGGTGATCGCTGCCATGCAAGGTGTGACCAACCACCCAGAGCGTAGAGAGTTAGGCATCTTGCTCAAGGATGCTTACAGGTACATACAGATCGCTAGACCATTCTGTCCTATCTGCTAAAAATATACTTCATACTGTAGATATTCTGAGAGAACCACAGCACAACGGCAGTTTAAATCCCAAATCCAAATGTTGTAAACCCCTTACGTACACAAAATATTGTTTTAATTCATCCTAACACCCAAGTACACAGAACAAACATTTTCAACTGATGTTGTTCCTTTTTCTGCACAGATTCCTGATCCATATGATCCCCTTTCATAGTGCCACATTTGTGAACAATAGTAAAATATGCAGAGATACTCTCTGACCATATCTTTTACCACATAAAACAGTTATCACAAAAGCCTTGGGCTTACTGGGTACTGTACGGTGTACAGTATAATTACAGCCTCAAGACCTGACAACATCAACCTTGACTCTTTGGAGGCACATACATAAATAGGCCTCTTTTAATGAGAATCTCAGTCATGGCAAGCTTATACACTCATACACCAAGTGTTGGGACATACAACTAATTCCGTGTGGGGATTACACCTTGTGTGCTTCTTAAAGTTCAACAATGTAATTAATCTCCAAACCTATGTTGTGCGAGGTTATACTGTTGCCCATGGTGCAGAAGATTCTGGGATTAGTTTCTTTAGTCACCATAGGATTGCCTGCTCTAAAGTGACCAACAATATTTCATGTGATTTATGTGTGTGTGTGTGTGTGTGTGTGTGTTGGTAGGTCTGTGTGCGTGCGTGTGTGTGTGTATGTTAGAGTGTGCGTGCGTGAGCACATGTGCATGTGCACGTGCGTGAGCGTGAGTGAATTACAAGACTACATTGTACTGTATATTGTACATTTACATACTGCATACTGTTAGTTTATCATAGTTCTACCTCTTGGCCTAAATCAGAATACATTTCAAGCATACATTTTTACTATTACATTACTTCCAAGACTGACAGCAGAGACAGTTATGGTTAAATGACGTCCTCAAATGAAAGAAATACAGCACATAATGTACTGTGTGTGTGTGTGTTTGTGTGAGTGTGACGCACATACTGTATTTCTTTCATTCTGTATATAAGCACATCAGCATATTGTACAGTACATGCAGCAAGTCTCTCTCTGTCTCACTCAGACACTGTCAAACAAGTATGTTTCTCTCATAGACCTTGTGCTCTGCGTTAGAGATACTTCATTTCAGTCAGCTGTACGAGTCAGCATGCTCTCCATAGATGGCATAACGTCAGGAGATAGAGGGCATTTCCTCCCAATTTAGAAATGAAAGGAGGTGGAAATATGGGAGCGGGATCGAGTGAGAAGCACATGAGAAAGGGAGGCAGAGGGAGGGAGGGAGGAGGTTCCGGAGGTGTCGGCTGTGAGATTATTTGTACATCAGGCTCATGCCCACTTTGCAACACACAACTTCATCAAAATCTCTTCATTCTTGACCATGTACCCACCTACACACCTACCAAGTATAGCCCTTGTTACGTGGCCTCAATTAAATGCTCACCTGCCCATAATTACCCGCTGGTTTGTCCACAGATCAATAACAAGCCTGTTCATTAAAAGTCCCTTTGCTTCCCCTAAGATCCCCTTTGCTTAGCAAAATGAGGAGATGGCAAAGGGGAGGAGGGCACCATTTCTTATTTCGGCTTCATGTTTTTCTTCAGCTGGCATAAGACAAGGAAGGAAGTTGGAGAAAAAGAAAGACTGAATGTGAAAGAGCGGCAATGGGAAACTTATTAACTTCAGTATGCCACAGAGTCATCCGTTTAACTTATTAACTTCAGTATGCCACAGAGTCATCCGTTTAACTTATTAACTTCAGTATACCACAGAGTCATCCGTTTGATTTCTGACTTCCGTTCCACAAACATGTATTTCTAAGCAGTACATGGTTTTAATAATGGTAACGGGAGAAATAACATCAGTGACAGCTGGGTTTATACACGCGCCTCCCCATCCTATGTGTCAGTGGTTTACAAACGTTTTGAGCCATGACCCACAAAATGTGGTTAATAGTACACTCTACTGTACTATACTATACTATACTATACTGTACTATACTATACTATAATATAATATACTAGGTTACACTATACAGGTGCATCACAATAAATTAGAATATTATGGAAAAGTTAAGTAATTTCAATAATTCAATTGACAAAGTAAAACTCATATATTGTATATTGTGACTTATTTACACCCAAAGTGAAATAGTTCAAGCATGTATTTGTTTTAATCTTGATGATTACGGCTTACAGCTCATGAAAACCCTAAATTCAGTATCTCAGAAAATGTTAATATGACATAAGACCAGTGAAAACAGGAATTTAAATACAGACATGTCAGTCAGCCTTCTGAAATGTATGTTTGTGTCCATTGACAATACATACATTATGGATGTACAGTATGCATTTTTTTATGAAACTAGATTTAAAATAATTCAAAATAAAAGTGTCGGGAAGGTGGGGTTTCCCTATTAGGGAGATGGAAATTTTGTGTGATATGAACACACTGTTGCTGTTACTGTTACTGTCTTTGTATGCATACAGTATAAGGCTACTGCCATTGTTTACATTTGCAATGACACTGATATGTTCGTGACTCCTAGACAGAAAGAATATCGATTTAAGGAAACAGGAGCAAGATTTGACATGGATCTTGCCTGCCTGCCAGCCAACTGCCATTGCTAACACAGAATGATTAGACCAATGGCTGCTTCAATCCCAAGGATACAGTCACAAACACACACACACACACACACACACTCACTGTGATGATCAATGTGCACTTGACACGCTTTTGCCTCTTGCCTCTCCTATCGGCCATAAAAATCACAGTCTCTGCAGATTGATAACAGGGTTTGAACCCCCAACAGTAGCTGCCGAAGTGTGTTTTTTATTGAGTTTCAACGGTTATTTGATGCGGTACCTCAGAACTGCAGGATAAAAGAAACCAATGAAAACTGCTATTCTGTTTCATGCCTAAATCAATACAGTATGTTAAACAATTGAAGACATGTCATATAGTTCAGTTATGTTTGTATAATCAACGCACATCAATCTACAATAACTGTGTATCATTCTGTTAATTAAGCGGGATAGTAAACCCAAGTTTTTTGTGTTAGAGTATACTGCAATTATACTTTAGACCACTAGGAAACTCACATATTTTTGTCTCAACGTGCATGTGCAGAAAAACATGCCTCCTATTCCATATATATATATATATATATATATTTATATGTGTAGAGAGAGAGAGAGAGAGAGAGAGAGAGAGAGAGAGAGAGAGAGAGACTGTGGAGTAACATAGCTCAGTTATTCAGATCATGACATTGTAAACTTTGTCCATACACATATTAGCATACATACTTTATAACAATGCACAGTGGTACAGTACCTAAACAAAGTTTAGCTTATCAATAACTTAGTTATTAACATTAACACAATTACAAAAGCACATTTCATATAAGTATATCCCCCCACCCCAAATAGCTTATCTAATTATCCTACTCATATGAGTGACAGTGCCAATACAGCAATGCTCTACCAACTCAGTGATGCTCTACAATCAACAGTAAATAATTGAGTCCTATTGGCAAGCATCATTTGTAAACACTCAATTTTTATATGTGTGGAATACTGTACAGCTTTCCATAGACAATCATAACAGCATTTCACTGCACCTCTGTAGCACTAAACACTGAGAAACCTTGTATTCACTATGTATAAAATCTTATTTTGTGTATTTTCTCCCATCCAATCCTGTCAAATTGTGAAAATAGTGGCTATATAGTTCTACGTATAGTAATTAGTAGAAACATTCAACCAGAGCCACTTACAATTATCAGTGCATGTGTCTGTAGCTGAGCAGGTCATGGACCAGTCATGGCGAGCATGATGTTAGAATAATGACAGCAGCACGTCATCAGGGCTAACTTGCTATAGGCCTATTACAACATTTTAGCAGTGTATCATTCAATTATCTAAATAAATGCTGCATAAATACCAGCAAACCGATACATTTTCTAAGAGCATGATCTAAGAGAGCATGGAGTATATATCATTTTTTTTCAATGTATTTCTTAGCAGATACAGTGCTAGAGCATAATCAGAACTTCAGTTAGTGAGAGTGCTAAGAGGTGGAGAGGTCAGTGGTTGAGGTACAGAAGAGATGTGTCATAATTCACATGTGGTACTATAATAGTGTTTGTCTGTATCTTTAAACTGTTGAATATGGAAGAACAAATTTGAAATCCCTGTGTCAGCCTCTTGGATTACATGTATATGTTGATGTGAGCAAGAACGCAAGAACGGAGACAGACGTGTGCGCAGGAATGCTAAAAAAGCCCATCCAATAGCATTTGATTTAGGATCAGATGCTCCAAATATACTCCCATGAACTACAACTATTTGAGATTAGGCTTTAAGCTTTAAAAGTACTCATTAAGTCACATATACACATACAGTAGTAGACACACTGCAGTTTAATTTAGCAAATCCAAATCTTCATTTCATGGTAAAACTGGAGCGCCCTGCTGACATGGACTCTTAAAGGCTATTTTTACATACAGCACTAATCTCTAAATTCAACAGCAATGTGCATCTACGTATACAAACATGAATTTAAATAATGTACATGTTCACCCGCATTTCCGTGTTCTCAATGCATCCCCCTTTGAGAATGTATAGCTACAATTTATCTAATTTCTTTTTATATGATGTAAACTAATTACTTTTGTAAAGTATTTTAATTTATACAGTACAAACAGCAGAGACAATGGTTTACACTGGCAAAATAGCCACAGCAACTGTAGCTGTACCAGGAATCAGCATCATATATGTATAGTGTGTATTTCTGTTTATAGCCATGTGTCTTTGAGTGATTATGTTTCATAAAGAGTCTATAATTCTGAGTTTGCGCACAGTAAAATGGTGTCCTTGGTATAATAATTTAACCATTAATTTCCATGATACCACCTTTGTAACTTCGAAGCATAAAGTCGCTTCCCATCGCTTTGTATCTTTTTATAATATAGAACTATTCTAGATTACCGCACGCATAATGTTAGTAGATCTAAAATGAATTTTTAACATGTATACAGCAGCATAATGCAGATCATAGTCGCATTGATGTTTTGCTATCATCGTATAGAAATAAAATAAAAATAAAAAACTAAAACTGACATCAACACAGCTCAGATGTGATTTAAGAAAATAAGATGACACAAGATAATATCTTGTGATATTTTTATTCACCAAATTAACACAAGATTTCATAAAAAGAAGGTTTATAAAAAATGTTGCGATACTTCCGAATGTATGAGATTATAGCATAAAATACTGTACATAACATTCAATTATATGTGACAGCAGATGGTGTAAACAAACCCAAACACATAATCTGAAGGCCGTATTCATTAGTTAGGTATTAGCCTGGATATGTAAAGACCTGACATAGGACTGGACATGTTAAGATGGAAAGGGAGAGATCCACTGGGGCTCTTAAATGATGACTTTAGATTTTAGATGTGGAACAATCTGTAGAATTGGGAACACACAGGAGCTCAAAATATTAAGGACATCACATTGACTGTGGTACAGTAACTTACTTTTTTTTATTATGTATTAAACATATTATTGCCACAAATGCAGTGCAGCTGCTTACAAATATGTATGTTTATTAACCTAGACATTTTTTTATACAATGCTTTACAAAAATACTATAGCGAGAAGCATAGCACTGGAGCATTAAATTAATGAATTCGTTTTACATCATTTTATTAATAGTCAAGTCACATACAGTATTATGTTTAGAAATGAGAAGTTAAGCATCCTTTTAACCATATCAGACCACGCTGGTGTATTAGGATCAGTGCACCTTGCCCACACGCCCAGAGGGCCAGTGTTTATAATCAGTTCCTCTGGGCCGTCTTCAACAAGCTGCATCTCCATTTATATCTCTCTCTCAATCTATCTTGCTGCCACACCCCCCAGAACCAGAAAGAAGAAGTGGAAAACCCCTGAGTGAACTTCATTGTTTTCCAAGTCTACAATTAATTAATTCTCTGAGATTCACATCTAATTGGAAAGCCGGGAGGTGAAAAGGAGGAGGGCATGAAAAAGGAGGAGGCAATTTGCTAATGGAACAGGGAGAAAATTGGTGTGGACCTACCTCGCTTGAAAATGAAAGTAGAGGGGGGAAGAAAAATATGGTTGACACATTGAGAACTACTGTATGGGAGTTTTATGTTCGGAGCTCAAGTGAATTTAAAGAACACTGCAATTAACTGTCCTCTTGATCTCCAAGATGTGACAGGCAGGGAAAGGTGCTGGATAAAAGAGTAAGGGAGAAAGAAGATAAGGAATCACACTCATACATTTCTGCCAACACACACCCTATCGCGTTATGTTTTTTGTTTCACCTTTGAGATGCTTTAAGATGCAGAGGCTGCATCTAAACTGAACTAATACTACGTATAACCGCAGCTTAGTCATATAAATATTGGACTATGAGTACTGTTATTGGTTGTCTGGTGGTGAGTAATAAGAGTATTCATAGGTAAGTAGTTGACTCACAGTTAACTGAAAAGTTCAGATGCAAAAAGGCCATTTGACATCTTTTGTTTATAAATTGGCAATATTTAAATAATTAGTTAGATTTTTGGAAAATATTACTTTTTATTCAGTGATATTTTAATTGTAATAAAGGTGAAAGTTGTGAACCCAAATATAGACATCTAATAAATAATGCTGTTTAAAATTGCTAATTTCTACTTTTTTCAGAGGTTTTTGGATGTGTTGATTGTATGGTCCTCCTGCCCAATTAGATTTTTGAAACATACATTTTTGTTTTGAGAATTAATATTTGAACATTCATTCGAAAATAATCAATAATTTGAAGTCTGTAAAATTATATTTGGGCCAGTAGATAACATCTGATATGATACATGTGGAACCTAATGGCAAACACAATGTTTTTGGTGGGCAACAAGAGGAAAGCATGTTTCTACAGAAAGATGTGTTCCTCAGCTACTGTTGATCAAACATGTAAGTTCTGTGTGTTTTTATAATTTTCAATGTTTTTTCCCACTCTGTCCATGACGTTTTTACACATTTAATCTGGAGCCTTTGGTGGAATCATTGTCTCACCACGCAAACGTGATATAATATAAAAAATGTATGCAGATAAACCAATTATGTAACATCATCTAAAAATTGCAGAGGTATTTGTATTCCATAATTCATTATTTGTTCTCTCTGCTCTAATATTTATATTTTAAATGTATTTGTCAGTGTATGTCCCTGTTTGTGCACTATGACTTTACTGTGTTATGACCATACTGGTAAGGACCATCAGAGATCTGACCCACCATTTGCAATCATTAGTTATAGGTTAATATAAATATAACTTATATACATATAAGTTCAGCCATGATGCCAGTAGCCCTTTGTTTAGCTCCAGAAGATGACCCTGTTGATCTCAACGGAAAGGGGCATGCAACTGCAACTGGCCAGGATAAATCACTCGAGGTTGTGCTGGTACTGCACACTCTTGCAAGCCAATGAGCAATGATGTGTTGTGTTCTAAGTATGTTTAAGGAATTGATAAGAAGGGCAATGGTGAGAAACGTTGTACTCCTCCACTTGCTAACTGCTTCTCTACATTGGGCATCCTTCAATACCTGGAAAATGGCTATGTTAAGAGTTGGACTGAGGGATACTGGAGACAGATTGTCGACTCGCTTCAATACCATAGGATTCGCTGATAAAAGCTCTGCCCCCAATATTGGACACGCAATTGCCATGGCTAGTATAGTGAGCGCTGTGTGGTGCGGTCTGCACCACTTTGTTTGCATTCACATTTACAGAGAACGGGCAGCAAGCGGACCATGAGTAGATATTAACTTACAATCGATGCCTCCACCTTTAAGAGTAGGGATGAGTATTTTAACTATGTTAAGAGGTTGATGTGTTTTCAGTGTAAAAGGTAGAGGTCCAAAGTGGTAAAAAGATGAATACTCCACAGACCCCCATCCCCCGCAAACACATCACAGCGTGCAATAAAAATATAAACTGCAATAGACAAAAAAGAAGAAAAGGATTTGTACTCTGACCATAACCAGCATTTGAATTATTGTACCCTGCTCCTGAGAAGGGGGGGCACCTTATACTGTTATATATACAAAATATTTAGCTCAGGTGAAACGCCATAATGACGTCACGGCCTCATCTGGAGGCAAAACAAACATAAATTGGTGGCAGCTGTTATTCACATCAGGCTACTGTACATTGATTGCCTAGTTATGTTATTGGGCTGTGTTGTTGGGTACCAGAATCGACGAAGTAATGGCACTAACTTGAAAATGTTATCGTATATACCGGCTGCCCGTCAAAATATCCAAAGACAACTGTGGTTAAATAAATGCTACAGAACAAAAGGAGGCGATCATCAAAACTGTTCTTGTTTGCAGCACACACTTCATATCAGGTACGTTAATGTAAAACAAAAGTATTGTCTGTTGTAAGCATATAAATATACTGTATATAACAAAGGTTATAAGTTCGATATGTAAACCGGTACATTATGTATCCAAAGGTTTGTCATGTCTACCATACTGGAGCTTTACCCCGGCACCAGTATTACCGTACACCGGTGACTTATGCTAATCTTGGCTAGACTTTTCATCTCGACTATCAAGTGGTACCAAGGACGTGAGTAAGGGCGGGAGGATAAAACTATCATTGCCCAATAAACAAACTGTTTCGTAAACATAAAGGTTGGTGTAATTAACACTTTCGCCAAAAGGAAATGTTTTCTCTCCCGTCTTATATTGTTTGTTTAAGTGATAAACAAACAGCTGTGTTTTCAGAGTACAAAAATGTCCATATTAAATGTTACGTATTTTTAAATCGCTTGGTAGCTCTACAGTGAAAACAAAAAGTCGTACTAATGTTGCAAACGTGAATGAGGTCCATAGGGCTAGTAGCTTAATGTTGCATACAGGGCAAACACATTTAAATATTAACTTAAATTGTTTTCAGACAAACATTTTCTTTGTTTGTCAATTTTGCAGGGAAAACTACAGGGAAACTGCATTAAAAACATCAACATATTAAAATTCAAATGAGCAGGGCAAACCTCAAATTGTATCATCATACTTACAATATAATGTAGTGTTGTGTTAACCATATAAATCCATTTTTAAAATGCTGCTTCACACTACAGTACATCGTCTATTCCCTGCACCAGCAACAGAACAAAAGCTGCTGTTTCAATCAAAAGTTAGCTAAGGGAAAACCCTTGTCCACCCAGCATTACATAAGCATACATACACACACACAAACATATATATATATATATACAGTATA
>JAODUE010024088.1:0-23071 GCA_027564755.1 Amblyopsis hoosieri
ATATAATAAAATGAAATGAATACAATATATTTGTATACATTTACTGTCATTATTTTTTTATTTTCATATTATTGTCAAAACAAAGCGTTTTCTAGTTGTTAGCATCAGAGTGCTGTATGTAAGTGATTAGTCGCCTGGGACCAAACATCTCATCTTGCAAATGAATTAAATGACGTCTTCAGTGTTTTTCCTGCTTGTCACCTTCTATCTGTTTGCACATTGCTACCTGTGTCACACTTCATCATATCAGTCAATATCTCTCCATCTCTTAGTCACCCTCCTGTCGTCTATTCTCTCTGTTCCCTTCTCTATCTCTCTCTGCTTCCGGTGACGTCTGCCTCCCAGGACGACTCGCCTCTCTTCTACTCGCCATGCGTTCTTGCTAGCCTGGTCTCACCCGGTTGCATCTGTGCAGATCCTTGTTCTTCTTACCTTCTTTATCTCTGCCTGTCTAGTCTTCATCATTTGACTGCCATAAATCCCTAAATAATGATGCTATGATGATGATTTGGATGTTTGCTTTGACATGCATTTAAATACAGAATATCCTTGTTGTACAGTTATACAAATTATCTGACATTTTAGTTGAAGGGCTAATTGGTACATTATTGCTTCAAATCCCTCCAAAAAATATTTAGACACAGGGTGCCCTCTAGTGGTGAGGTTGAACATTGCCATTTATTTAGCTCCTTAAATAAACTGCATTAATACACAGTGATTTATGTGATTGACATCATGTGATTGACTAAAATGTAGATGTTATCACTATTCTGTTGGTTAAGCTTTTAGTATCAGTGTTCAGGTTTATTTAATTCAAATTCACAAATCAACTCAATTACACATGACCTAGTTATGTATTTACGAAAAAGTAAATAAATAAGATAAATGTTTGTCAGTTGTCAGCTAATGCTTGCACATTTTGGCAAAATAAATGTCTTTCCATTACGTTTGCCTCATTAATTTAGTGATTAAATCTATAAATGTATATAAATGTGCTGCTGACCATAAATGAATGCACCAGTTAACTTGTTGCCAATCTGCCTATGTTTGGTCACAACAGTCTTTCTTTCCTCCATAATCTGTCTCCTCAACATCTCTGTCTCTGCAGGGGAGCATGGTGGACCCAGAAGGAAACCCTCAGTCACAGGGCAACACATGGCTTGTGGACCCTAAGGACTCCAAGCGCACTATCAGCACTAAGTACGAGACCACCATATTCTGAGTGGACCTACCCCCCCCCCCCCCACACACACACACACACACACACACACACACACACACTCTGACAACTCTTCCCCTCCTCTCTGTACCCTCTGCTCCTGCTCTGTGCCTTCCACACTCTGCCTCTGTGTAGGCTGGACTCCCACCCAACCCTTGGCCCAGTGTTACCTTGTTCTCTACAACAACACTGCGCTTCACCTGCTGGTTCGCTGTCCCACCACCTCCAGACTGTGACCCGTCTGACAGTAGCAGTTGCCCCCCCGCCCACTTTGTCTCCCTTGCGCTATAGACCTGCTGCTACTTGCTAGCCTTCCGCCACGTGCAGTACCAGTATCACTCCTCTGCTAGCTAGACACCGGCAAGCGTGACGCTTCTTTCCCAGCACACTTCATTCCCCATTGACCCCTCTTCCTCGTTAACACTGCTGGTCTCCCATAATGCCACAGAACTCCTTTTTCCACCTGCCCATCACCAAGTGATTTGTTCTTCTTCTCTGGTGCTTTTCCTGCTTCGTTAGACGACGGCCTCTCTGATGCCTTTCATTCTGATCTTTCAACTCGTGACTCCAGTATTGACCAAACCCCAGTGTGGTTAACCACAATGTTTCCTGAGGAAAACATGCCTCCGATCCATCCTATATTTCTATGCATCATATGGTCAATAAGATTTTATTTTTTCCTTTGCAGTGCAATGCCAAACTTGGACCAGGTCAATTTGAAATCCAGAATCGAGGTGGAATAGAGACAGCACAGATTAATAGCAGAGGAGGACCTCATACGGTCAGCTTTGGTGTAATCGGGTGCTGGCAAAGGACGTTGTGATTCTAACACTGTGATAGAGGTCAATGTGTGTGCATTGCTTGGGTTTGGGTGTGGGAACAGGGACCCTCGATGAGAGAACAAAGAACCGCATGCTGGATGCCCTTGCCATTCCACAGACAAGACAGCCAAAGCTACTTGTGAGACTGTCATGCCTCTCTCTGCTTATCGATCAGAGAGCAAGGACGTAGCTTGATGTTGATGCATTTTGTGGCGTGTACCATACAGTACCTAAGCACTTTTTACAGTTGGCCAAATGTGTAAGAACAAGTGCATCTTTTTCTGACCTTTGGTGTTCGTCTGTTTGACTGATTTTCAAACAAAATGCCTTCTGCGTGTACTTTGGGTTATGATTGCCTTTTGTCATGTTAATGTTTGACTGGTGTCATTTAAAAGAAAGTGAATCATTACAGGAACATGGATTACCACCACTGCAAGTTTGCTCAGTGGAGCGTATCTTCATTGCAACCATGTCACCGTACGTTGTTTT
Source organism: Amblyopsis hoosieri (assembly GCA_027564755.1). NCBI lineage: Eukaryota > Metazoa > Chordata > Actinopteri > Percopsiformes > Amblyopsidae > Amblyopsis > Amblyopsis hoosieri. The sequence continues at coordinate 2,530 of JAODUE010024088.1, forward strand.
AACCATGTGCATATGTCTGTGTTCTTATCTGTATAGCTAAACATTGTGGCCAAACTACCAGCCAGTGTGGGAGGACAGGGGTGACCCATATTGCATGGTGGATAGGATGTTGTAATGGAAAAGGCAGTCCACGTTCATGCAGCACATCACATCACCACTTGGATAACGCTTACAGCCTAATGGTTAACATCATGAGGGGGGGGGGGGGGGGCAGGAGGTAAACAAACATAGGATCTTCATCCACAGGCCTCCATACCTATCCTCCAGCCACCTACCACCACATCATCTCCTGCAACGTTACAGTCCATCCTTCAGGCCCGACACACTCCACTACACCAGTGCAGGTGGATTCACAAGACATATTCACAGTTGTATTGTGTAGAGTTTGTTTTGTTATGTCAAGCTAACATGTATCCATTCCATGAGAAATGAATGTATGCATCTAGAGGTCTTTGTCAGGCAGGTCTTTTTCCTCACTGAGGGCTATGCTAGCCAATGTTTACACATTCACAAAGCTTTACCCAAAGCTTAGTGGGAGTGATTGAGGCCATGCGTTTGTGCATCTAATTTTCCTGTATGATATACTCACTATGGTACTGAGCAGCAAACAAATATTACAGACAGAGAACTGGAAGCTACGGTACAAAAACATGTTAGCATCTCATCATGACTGTCTTCTCATACACTGCAAATACCTGTGCGTTATAATAGCATGGGAGGAAGCCCGTTTTCAGGACTGAGTGCAGAAAAACAGACACTACAGAGACGGATATTGTTTTTTTTTTTTTTTATCTCAATATGTGCTTTTAATTGATTTAATTGTTACTTTCTGTACATTTGAACTGTTGTGTGTTGGGAATTGGATCAGACAGGGTTAACTGCAGTACTCTTCCTCCCTTTGTTTAGTTCAACTAGAGCAATGTGTTGACCAAACCTGCCATGCAGGCCGGTCAGTATATACTATCTAAAGTAGAACAGGACACAGCATGTGTCGCCTATCTTCTGCTTTGTTAGTGGGACTATTTTGTCAGCTGCTGTGCATTTGGGTACGTCACCAAGTCATTATAATACATGTTGTCAATGTGGCCACATTGACAGGCCGGTATAGTTATGCCACGGTACACTGTCTAACTATATTATGTAGGCACCTACAGCCGTTAGCCTGGTCCCATACAGCTTTTGCACATTGCTAAGGAATCAGGATAGGTACTTTTAGGACTAATCTGATGATGATAATGACTGGTGAGAATGATATTGTATATGACTTTAGCGGTCTGTATTTTGATACTTGAATGATTTTCTTTTTATAGATATCTATATATAAATATATACTGTATATGTGTATATGTATGTATGTACTTTATGTATGTAATTGTTTTGACACATTTGTCAATGAGAAAATGACTGTCTTATAAAATCCAACATATCATGATTAAATAGCCTGTGATTTAAAAAAAAAGACTGAGAAATTAACTCTGAAAAGAGACCTCACTACAGTAAAATAGATTGTAAATAATTTTGAGCTTCCTGTCTTTTTTAATAATTATTATTTTCTTAAGTGTACAACTAATAAATCACAATCGGAACAGTTCTCATTTTGACTTGTCTTTTCTTTTTTTGTACTTACATTATTATTATTATTGTATCCTCATTCACATTTATTGTTTGGTACTGTAAGCATCTTTGAAAATCAATTTGGTATTATCCAGAGCTACAATGTAATTGTCATTTCAAATGTGTAAAAAAAAAAAAACATTTGCATCATAGGCATCAGTCTTTGACATATGCATAGGCCATATGGGGGATCAGCAACTTGGCCCACTGATATTGATTACATTCATTATTCTTGAAATGTGAAATGTAACTGATTAAACAGAAAGTATTAGAACTCGATTTGATGAAATAATTTATAAATGACAATCTAATACAAAATATGTGTCAATGTATCAGTAAGTCTGAGTATGAGTTTAAATGTAAACGTCTAAATTAGGCAGGCTATTAGTGAATTAAATAATGATAAAGGCTACTCACTGAACTAACCTCAAGGTGGAGGTGGAACTATAATAGCTGCTGCTTTCATTTCGAACAGGACTTTGATATAATAATAATAATTATATATATATGCTATGTCTATACTATGAATAATAAGAATTTGTCAAAATGTGAAACCAACCTGATCTGTTCATTGAAGTCTAAAGAAAAACATATGCCTAATTTTAGGCCTACCGCATATTAGTGCATAATAGGCCAATTGGCTGTGTCGCCGTCTATCATACATGGAAGAATGGATGAAGTTATAATTTATTGGTCTGCTTTTAGCCTATTGGAAATTTGTAGGTATCGAAGTGATATACGTCAATCAAAAGCTTTCTGATTGGCCAGAAGGCGAATAGTAGGCTGTGGGATCGGTCACCTGTGTGCTAGGACTTTTCCACCTGTGATTCGTCATCTAGCCTACTTATAGTCAGAGAGCTGCGCTGGTGTATGGATTGATAGAAGATAACATAAAATCGGTCGGTAGTTATAGGTAGCCTATAAACTTAACGTTTATTCGTTGTGCGACTACATGGAATATAGTCCAGGAAAACTTTATCAACAGCTCGTTCAGGTAGGCCTACGTTACGTAACATAATGTTTTGTGGACGCCGTGAATGAGATTATGTTGGATATGTTTTTCTATCAGCATTAATATAGCCTACTACACTACACATTAAATAATTTAGACTATTAACATTGAATCATCTAAAGTTTGTATCGAGTTTCGTGATCGTATCGGCTAGTGGCCTGTATGAAGAATGGTGTTGCCATACAGGTGCACTCTCTTCGAGAGTCACAAGTAGGCTTACATTTTTCACAGACTAATCCCTATCGCTGAATGCTAATGCTCTGTGAAAGGTGCTGATTATGTGTACTGTACTATTGTTTACTGTGTTCGTCAATCAGGATTTGTGTTTTAAGAGGCAGATATAATATACTAAATTGAAGAATGTTTATTTGCACACTAAACTTGTCTATAACGTTCATGTAATGGATAAGCAGTACGGTAGCCTATTTTCTTTCTATTTGAGCAGGTTTCACAATAGGCACACCATTCCCTTTGTTTACCGTTAATCATTAGCCAATGCTTGCCATTGGAAATATTCCACATTTCTGTCCCTGGCCAGCTGTATCCTATTTATTTTGGAATTAGCTAGTTTATTATTTTGGTCCAGATAGTCAACATTGCAGGGGTTTATCCTTATTCTATATTAATGGCTTCGCATGACATATTGATCTTAACTATAGTGGGTGTAGTAAATGTTTGGGAGGAGACTGCTGACTCAAAGACATTTCTTATAATTCTTAAGTAATTCTAAAGGGAGTTATTATTATTGCAGCTAGCCTATTAAAAGTCAGACGTGAAATGCAGCCATTGGATGCTTTGCCACAGCTAAAAAGCCTATGGTTAGCAAACGAGTTAATAAATAAGGTATCTGTCCTGACTTCAAGTCTACAGACCATGAAGGGCCATTTTCAATGGAATGCTAGATTTCTTAAAGGGTCTCACTATTTGAGCTTAAGCTTGTCCCTTGCACAGGTAGTTTGTGCAGTGTGTTAAGACAAATTTCGAGGGTTTCCAACAACAAATTGTCACTGTAGTTCAAATTACTCATTTGCATCAGAAATGTTTTCAATCAAGATGGGTTTTAGTGCTAGAATCTGGAATGTTGGTAATTAATTTAATAACTTCAAGATGGAGTCAGCTATTATAAATTAATAATAATTGTGTGTCAAATTCAGATAATATCTACTCACTAGCCATCAAACAAACAAACAAACATACTGAAAAAATAATCTGGTGTTTTTCTACACAACCCTGGCTCTGTAAATGGGAACACAAACAGAGTGGTTTAAACTGCACCACACAACACTATCATAGCATTGGAAATGTGTTTGAGGCGGAGCTTCTGAGGGAGCACACCATGACATTGAAGGAAAATGTATTTTTGTTTGTTTGTCAAGTTCAAATATCAACAATCATTCTCAAGAATGACTGACCACATTTAATTGAATCAAATCCTTGTTTTACATGTTAGTAATTGCAAATAACATTTTGTTATTTGTTATACAACTGCTATTGTACATGTAATAAAACAATCCAATGCCAAGCAAACATTAAATGGAATCTCAATCCCAAAGGCACACCTGACCCTGCTAGTGCTGCTGTAGCCATAACAGGTTGTAAAATATGGTGACGTATTATAGGCGTGACATCTACAATTACAATGGAAAAGCCAGTACTATTGCAGTATCTTTCCATGATAATAGAATGATTTGGTGCATGGTCTAGAATGAACTTGTTTTTTAACCGGGTTTTGGTGATTTGCCTGATTGGTCAGCCTTTTGTGAATCTCCTTAAACTTCTTTCAGCAGATGACATGCTAACAGGAGAGAGGTAGTCATACAAGTGTTTGGCTTAAAGATGGAGTGAGTGAATGAGTGACTTAGTTAGTTAGTTTGTTAGTTAGTTAGTTAGTTAGATCAGCGAATATCTCTTCATGGCCTACTTGCTACCTGTTCTGTGAGTGCTGAACAAATAATCTAATAATAGTTTCTACACAGCCCTGGCTCTGTAAATAGGAACACAAACAACATGGTTCAGACCACAATCAACACTATCCCAGCCTAGACAATGCATGTCCAGTTTTGTGTGAACCCAATGGCAGTTAAGGGAGTGTTTTTTGAGAGTTGAAAAATCAACAATCTTTCTCCAGAATGGCTGACTCCACCTCTTTTAAATGCTTTTTTTCCTGGTGAATAAATATCAGACTTTTTCACATTCCAAAAAACATGTATGATGTGTGTAATAGTGAAACAGCCCACTACAAATGTCACTAGATATGCCGTACATGACACAATGGACAATTTGACATGATATCGCTTTCTCACTATTGTTAATGTTATTACATTGTATGTTTGTAAAATATTTCATATTTTTAATCCTTGTGTCACTGATGAACAAGTTCTATGATAAAGACGTTTCGATTGTGTTATAGGTGCCCATAGATACCTGCTACATAATGCCATCTCATTCTCCTGTACAGTATAGTTTCACAAATTCCACTTGTTTTCAGGTGAATCCACACACTGGCTCTTAGTGATATTTACATAATCACAAAAAGCCATTGAAGCTCAAGTCCTACTTTCACCCTTTTCCCCGTGCAATGCCTAAGAGTGACACGTGGCCAGGCGATGTTGCTGTGGAATCCTTGAGCAATATGGACAGTGCTGGGAGCTACGACAGTGTTATCAGCGTGAACTCTGGTTTTGTAAGTGTTGCCGTAGATATCCCCTTTTAGCCTCATGTCCAATTGACTGTTTGTTTCTCATCTTCTGTTTATGACACATTCCTGAATGTAAACACCCATCGCTTGAAACAATTAACCTGTAATCCTGCTTTCAGCTTTTGTGTCACCCTCGTTATATCTCAAATTGAGATTGATTGCACTGCTGTTTGCCTGGTAGACTGTGTTTTAGGTTGTGTGTCATAGGTCAGAGAGAGGCCTTTATTGTGAGTTGAAAAAGTTCTTTGAGAACGATCAGAGGATAGATTACTATAGGCTGTTCGCAGGCAGCTCCAGTCAACCAAAATGCATTCTCATGGCAGGCCAATATGGGATAAAATATGGCAATGAACAGTAGAGGAGAGGTACAATTTGTCATTCCGTTGCTGCTGTGTGAACAGTAAACATCTTTGAACCTATGCTATCGCTCCTGTCAGACTGTAAGTTTATGGTTGAAAACAGTTTGGACTTTAAGTGTAGATTAGTTCCTCTTTTACTAGCCAAATTATTACTGCAGTGATTTCAACTGTTTAATAAATGTATGTTTGACAGAGTGAAGACAGTATGGAACACCTGTCTGCTGATGAGAGAGCATGCCTCATGTATCTAGAAGAAACTATTGAGTCTCTGGAGGTGGAAGATGACAGTGGCCTGTCTAATGATGAGCCAGACTCCCGTCAACCAGAAGTTAAAGTGTCCCAGTCTTCCACCGTCAATCAGATAATAGCTGGTAAATACAATGGCTGCTTATGTCATTAGCATAGTATGAATGCCACTGCTATTGAAGACGGTTATCTCAAAACACATACCTATACACATCTTGGTCCTACTGAAACAACAGCAGTAGAATATGTTGGTTATTAGTTGGTAATGACTCCCAGGGATTAGTTGTATTATGTTTATATATTACATGACCAGCCTGCCAGTAAGTACAGTGCATCTGGAAAGTATTCAGAGCGCTTCACTTTTTCCACATTTTGTCATGTTACAGCCTTATTCCACAATGGACTAAAAATAAAATGTCCTCAAAATTCTACACACAATCCCCAACAATACACAATAATAGCAAAGTGAAAAAAGTTAGTTTGAAATTTCTGCTAATTGATTAAAAATAAACCTAAAAAATCACATGTACATAATTATTCACACATTCTGTTTCCACTGATCATCCTTGATATGTTTCTACAACCTGATTGGAGTCCACCTGTAGCAAACCCAGTTCATTAGACATTATTTGGAATGGCACACACCTGTCTATATAAGGTACCACATTTGACAGTGCATGTCAGAGCACAAACCAAGCCATGAAGTCCAAGGAATTGTCTGTAGACTTCCGAGACAGGATTGTATCGAGGCCCAATTCTGGGGAAGTCTACATACATACAGATTTCTGCAGCATTGAAGGTCCCAATGAGCACAGTGGCCTCCATCATCTGTAAATGGTAGAAGTTTGGAACCACCAGGACTCTTCCTAGAGCTGGGCGATCGGGGAAGAAGGGCTTTAGTCAGGGAAGTGACCAACAACCCTATGGTCACTCTGACAGAGCTCCAACGTTGCTCCGTGGAGAGAGGAGAACCTTCCAGAAGGACAACCATTTCTGCAGCACTCCACCAATCAGGCCTGTATGGTAAGAGTGGCCAGATGGAAGCCACTCCTCTGTCATGTAAAAGGCACATGACAGCCCGCCTGGAGTTTGCCAAACGGCTCTGTCCATGAGAAATAAAATTCTATGGTCTGTTGAAATGAATATTTGGCCTGAATGCCAAGCGTCATGTCTGGAGGAAACCAGGCACCGCTCATCGCCTGGTCAATACCATCCCTACAGTGAAGCATGGTGGTGGCAGCATCATGCTCTGGGGATATTTATCAGCGGCAGGAACTGTGAGACTAGTCAGGATCGAGGGGAAAGATGAATGCATTAATGATTTTTTTGTTTTATATTTGTAATAAATTTGCTAAAATCTTTCTTCCCTTTGTTATTATGGGTTATTGTGTGTTGAATTTTGAGGGAAAACATTATTTTAATCCATTTTGGAATAAGGCTGTAACACAACACATAACAAAAATGTGGAAAAAGTGAAGCACTGTGAATACTGTCCGGATGCACTGTATGCTTAATATTTGTAACTGTTTTCACCGTAAATCGTGTTTGGATTAAAGTTTCTGCTAAAAGACTTTTACTTCTGTGGCCAGTTTCAAACTTTTATTCTTGAAGAACCAGGTGAGGTTGGAAACTGAGGTTTCCAATGATTTTCACGTTCCTGTACTGACCACTGATGTATAACATTTAGAAATCCCTGTAGATTTTAAGGCTCAACCAAAATCTGTAGTTACTGAATCCAAAAGTCCCTCATCAATCACTCAGCTACTCAGAGATTACCTATTTTTCATCATCCCCTCAGATGCTGAACTTCATCCATGCCATGTTGAGGTGACCTCCAACACCGATGTAGGTTTGATCCCGCCTCCCTCAGACTTCATGGATGAGCCAGGACCTCCGGCAGTACCAGAGGATGGTGCAAGGTTGCCTGTTACTACAGGGACACCAGGTAAACGCCGTCTGACACGTATTGACATTGAGGAACTTCGGCAGAGAGCCTCCACGAAGAGAATTTCCAAGAGCTCCCCTGCAACACCATATACCACCTCAAAGTCAGCTGGTGCAGTGGATGGTCCCACGAGCTCCCCTGTAACACAAGACACTAAAAAGTCAGTTGATGCAGTGGGTGGTCCCAAGAGCTCCCCTGTAACACAAAACACTTCAAACTTTGTTGACATGGCTGATGGTCCCAAAGCACCTGCTTCTCCTTCAGCAGTAACCCCGCCAAACCATTACCCCGAACCTCCTGAGCCCAAAAGCCCACCTTCCGTCGCCCCTAAACCAAAGAAGATTCCCACAAACATCCTGATCAAATCCCACATGACCTCGGTAGCACGCTCTGATAGTGACGCGGGACATGCTCTCTCCTCAGCCACTGGTGACCGGATGCAGGCGGACTCTGAAAGGGTCCACAAAGAGGCCCTCATAAAGCTGGGTCTTCTAAATGGTGAGGAGGCCAATTCAAGGCCTGCCCCGAACCCTAGTCTCATTCCTAAGTCACGGGGGGCCCCTCCAACCTCTGTCAGCGCAGCTGCAGCAATTTCCTCGACACCATCTTCTGCCCCGTGCCCAGCTCCTGTCCCGTCTTCAATCGTGGCCTCTGCTCCACCAACCGGCACTTTTATGGCTTTTTCTGCAATTGGTGACTCTCAAATTCTTCCAGCCCCTGCTGATTTTAGTGACTCCGTTGAACCTCCAACCTCTAATACTGAATGGTCTTCTGTCCTGGACATCTCAGAGCCCTCTGTTAATGTGAAGACACAGAGTAGCACACCGTCCAATACCCCTCACACAGCGCCCAAGCACCTAACCCCACCCAAGGTAATCGGCATCAAATCAGCTACCCTCGAGCGCTCTGGCATGGGTCTAAGTAGCTCTATGCCTAGCAAAGAAACCAGCAAGGTCAGCCAGGGTGCCAGTGTTGACCATAGCCTTGGCCAACTGCGTAACAGTCGGCCACGCCCTGCTTCACTTGGCAGTGGCCAAGAGTTTTCTGGTGTTCAAGGTGAAGGACTGCATCCAGGCCAGCCCACTTGCAAAGAACCAAACAATAGGAAGTCTCTTCCTGCCTCGACTGTCCCCCAGGCCACTGGGGACTCCCATAAAACTCCGCGATCACACGGAATCAGCGTATTGATCTCCCCTCATGCAAAGAATGGAGAGGACCGCCGTCAGGCTCTGAAGAAGCTGGGATTAATAAGAGACTAATATAGTCAGCAGATACAAACTTTCTGTAGCAAATACAGGAAACAGGACTCTATGTAATACTTGTACATATAGGTTATGCTAGCTGTACAATTTGAGTGGAAATTACTACCATTTCTGGGTTCTGTAGAATTATGTGTCCACTGTCTTACAAGTCGGCAAAAAAAAACAGCAGTTCTGGGACTGTATGCAGACCTAATGGTGTAGATGCAGCAGTTACAATGCTTACCTCGTCTGTCAAACTGGCAATCTCAATGTTTTCCTAGAAAAGTATTTAAATCTTTATCTCACATGAGTGTACATGAGTGTACGTCTATTATTAAGTAATGTTTGATCTAAGCATAATTTTTACTTTATTACTGCTGATTAGTATTATATCGTGTTAAAATTTGTGATCTATTCATATATAGTAAGGCCTGTTGATATTTACTGACCACCTTAATTGGAGGATTATAAATAAGACTGACTGATGGAGCGAATTATGTACTATTTCTTTAATGTATTACGTCAATAACATGAGATTATTCTTATACTACTTGTATTGATTTGGCTTAACTGTTCTTGTTTCCCTTTACACTGTCATGTTTTTACTGCCTGTAATATAGTAAGACTTTGACCATGGGAGCTACATCTGCAATAGTTTGTAAGATTGTATTCTCTGTAAAGTAAATCATTCTCTTTAGAGGTTGGTAGATCAGCATAGGTGTGGAGAAGGTGTGTATGCTGTGTTCTGACTCGGAACATGCTCAAAGTCGTGCATAGTCAGTGGCCAGTGGTCGATGGAAATCTGAAATATGTCATTAGCATGTTTTCAGCCGTGACGCACATGCCAAACTTCAGTAGATTGTTAGCCAGCAGGTTTGTAGTGTCTACATCTATCTGTTGATTGTAAACATGATAGTTGCACAGGGAAGATTTGGAGCTTCGTCACTTTACATTACATTTTCATTTCTGGACTTCCGTTTTTGTTTTTGTCCTTTTTAAGAAATATCTTAAATCATACACAACACGTGCAAGACGATGATTAGCATAATATCCCTTTATTTGTTCTATGATCACTAGCATGCATCACAGTACCTATCTTTACATTACCTCTTGGTTTTATTTGTTAGAAAGCTGTTTAATTCTGTTTTAAGATGTTTTATTCTATTGACTTGAGAACCTCATGTCATTGAGAACCTCATGCCTCATGTCATATCACACATTGACACTGGCTGGCAGCTTCTGTGCCTTTTAATATTTTAAGGGACTGGTGAAACCAGTTTTCCTCGTTGCTAAGCACCTTTCACAGCAACATTTGTAGATCTAAAATGATCCCCCCACCACTGACACATAGACGCACACACACACACACACACACACTTTTCAAACTTAATGTACCTTGAATAAATGTATTATTTCTACAAAAACAGTACATTGCATTTGTTACTGTATACCTGATATTGTAGGTGAATCTATTCATTACAAAATGGGAATTATTTTATCCTGCCCGCCCCTCCCCTTTCCCTTCTCCCCCAGGCGCGCACACGCACGCATACACACACACACACACACACACACAATCATTCATTTCTGGCTGTAGGATTAGAGAGGAATTCAAGATGAGGGAGGGGCAAGTTTCAGCATTTTTCCTAACAGGTTTCAAAGGCTAATTCCAGAAATTCATCAACATTGTTTTAATTGTAACATTTTTGAAAGTTGACACCCAATTGTGTTTGGCTGCCAGTCAAAATATGTTGTACAGCAAATATTTGCAAATGCTGGCAATAGCCTCCAAAAACCTAATATGCCAATAATGGCACTCTCTGGTTGGGTATAATTAATAATCTAATAGATATTTTAGGCACACATTGGCATTTTCTGTTTGTCTTATTGCCAAATTCCAATGTTGCTTTATATGTGCGTATGTGTTGCATGTGCCCTGGCCAGACATGATCCATTAAGGTAGGGCAACCACTTCCCTTTTGGTTATACCTGCAGCTTGACCACACCCATACTCTTTTTAGAAATGACATTACCTAAACACACAGTATCAGACGTTTGATCTGCATTAATATAACAGGGTGCCCTGCTATGTGTTTTTATCACCTGAAATGTAATCCACGTATTGATCAGGGATAAGTAAAATATGTTTAGATAGTAGCCTACATATGTGAATAGTATTTACATGTATATTTGAATTACTTATGTTTGGTTTATCTTACCAGTAACATGGGTCATAATGAGGTATTCTGAAAACAAGCCTACCAATCAACAGCTATCCCTAAAAATATGTTTTAGCTATTATTATAGCTGCTGTCAATTATAATGAACAAAAGGCCTTGACAAGCGGAACACGCAGCATGCTGTCAAACCAATAGAGGGTAAAAAGGAGTTCTTTGTTTTCTTGCGTGACATGTCGGTATGCTTGCTATCTTCCTCTTGAGTCTACCTGCCTCAGCACTTTGTCTACTGTCAGGCCTGACTGACAAGCACAGTGAAAACTGCTGTCAGTTTCACTGCTGTCCATGTGAGCACTTCTGCTGAGAAGCTGTCGACATTATATATATATTTTTTTTTTGTTTAAATCAAGTACCACAAATAGTGTTATTTCCCCACACAGCGACTGGCTGGTTGAAGTCAAGGTGTCAGAGCTTTTTTGATATCACACCAATAAAGTTTAGTATTGCCACACATGACAGCTACTCCTGTAAGCAGGAATATTTCACTGCTAGCAGCAGAAACTAAAAACTATGCCCTGCTCTGGGCTCCAGCTTATATGTACAGTAGGTTGCTGCTGTGCTGTTTTATAATATAGATATGGATATGGAAGTTATATGGCTATGGATATGGTTATTTTATCACTTTTATGTAATTATTTAGCTAATTATTTAATTATCTTAAAACAGAATGCAGGTTGCAGAGCCTATGTTTGTGGTCAGTCAGTCATAATAACTTATATTTAGGACATATTTCTAATAGGACTGTACTGTAAATTACAGGTGGAGTAAATCATTCTGGAGAAATCTTTTTGATAAAACTTGATTAAAACAAAAACACCTCTCCCTTCAATGCCATAGAGCTGCACCCTCAGAATCTCCACCCCACACATTGTAAACACCTTGGCAAGGCTAGGATTGTGTTGTGTTGTGTTTTGCGGTCTGCACCACTTGTTTTGTGTTCTCTTTTACAGAGCCAGGGCTGTGTAAAAACAAGAGATTGTTTTTTCAACACACAAAGAACAGCTATCTAGCTGTATTTGACAAAATGTTGTTACAATTGCTGATTCTATTAAGTAGACATTGATTTTAAAAAGATTAAAATTCCAATATAAATGTACAAAATATAAATGTGCAGGCAAAGGCTGAAGATGCATTTGCATTTTCCTTAATAAATTAAATGAATTTATATACAGTACATGTCATTTAGTCTTCATCTTAGTGGTAGACCTTCCTTTACCACTAGAGGGCACTCCAGGTTCATGAAAAATTAGGGAATGTATAGCCTGTCAAAATCAAAACGTCGTCTTCGCGACAACTTCATGAATTACCCACTAGAACATATTGTGGAACATAATGCATTTTAAATGTAATTTGATTTAGTCTTTTATGCTTTTTAAATTATGTTGCAGTAAATGTTTCAATAATTAATTATGATTAGGCTATAGCCTACATGTTTTGTTTTTTAAACAATGGTACTTTTAATGTCCATCAGAGGGGAAAATGCTCCTAAAATCATGTCTTTATTTGAAAAGGGAATAATGAGGGCTTTAACGGTTCTTTTTCTGGCAGTAACATTATAAGCAGCAGTAAAAGAACACTAAATGAATGACTAATGTGATTTCCATTCCCATGCTTCATTATCAGATGTATTCTTTTGAGTTCTTCTCATACTGTGCAAGTTGTATCTCAGTATGAAGAAATGGTCTGAAAAGGTGGCTTCATGTTAATTCCTGAACTCTATATGAAGTGGTATTTGCAAGCAACAAGACCTGTTCTTTTGAAAAATGTTCAGTTGAATTCTGCAAGCCCACAAAGGGTCAGTCTGGAGCATAATAACCAATTTGTTTTTGCAGCTTGAGAGGTGACACTGTGTCTGACCCTGACTGCCCCTGAGAACTCTGTTTGCTTTTGATTTGCAGGGTTTTCTTTCCTTTTAAAAAAATCTGTCAAGAAAATACCTTGTTCTTTTAAGAAATATCTCAGGTCAGAGTGCGGTGACATCTGTGTATCACAGGTTTGGGAAATGACTTGGTGTGCCTGAATAATACGCGCAGCTAGTATTATTGAATGACCTTTCCCCTCCATCTCATCTTTATTTGAGCGAGAGAGGTCATCCATCAAAACACTAGGTGTTTGACTGTGTATAAGCAGAAGCGGCCGGTACCAGACTAGTTTATGAGCACATGGGGTTTCCCCATCGTGGCCCTGTCCTTATCCTGCCTGCTCTCACTCTAGCATACTGCAGAGAACCTACCTCTGTCCGTACAGAGGAGATGACCGTGAAGAATTATATTAGAGACAAACTATCGCGGGCTATAGGATCATGCACACCTAGTCTGGTTCATATATTATTACGGCTATTATGCAAATATGCCCATATAAATAAGACCAGCGAGGGTAATCTTCATTCTATTTTGCAGCACATGTAAAATGATATTGACGCACAAGTGTGAATTCATCGTGTGGCCCCTGAGGTGGCCATAAGGCAAGATTAAAATTGTGGGCAAAAACAGAGATAAATGTCACTTTCACTATAGCTTATCTCTATTAGCCATGTGACGGCATGTGTAAGCATCCACGCACAGCATACATTGGACACACACATACATACACACCACTCCCCAGTGTCACACACATTATAAGCCAATCCATATCTCATCTCTCATTCGTTCTTGCTGCTGGCATTTAAGGCCCTTGTGACGAGACCTGTGCTCACCGTCAAGAGGAAAACAAGCCCTCGTATAATGCACAGCCCCGGGAGCACAGCAGTGACAATATTCCAACGTTTGTTTGAATTCATCCAAACTGAAATGGAAATCCATCGAAAGTGAAATGCTCCTTGGAGACAGTGGAATGTTTCCTCATTGCGGCAGTAACATTCTAGAAGACTATAAAAGGTATGCACTCGTTTAACATTTGACAATCTTTCCTTCTTCTGAGGAATTGGACTGTATAAAGTGCCTTAATGTTAAACTCTTTGGTGGGCCTGTTTCTTCTTTCATTGATTTCTACACTTGCTGCTTCTTCTTGCCTCGGTCTTATACCTTTCTTTTGCTTCAGGGCACGCTATGTGCCTAAGGCTGTGGTCAGGGGGCGCTCTCGGGGCAAACCTGTATGTTTGATACCAAGCACTAAATATTGGCCTTTGCCAAGCTTCTCTTATTCCCTGTGGCGCTGGCATGGTAAGTAGCCAGAACGCCTGCTGAGCTTGTGGTATTTGTAACCCACAATACTGTATGATGTTCCCCTGTTGGCCAAGAAAGAGAGCAAAGCACATGGAGTTGATGTTTCCACACCAGTCTTCTCGGCTACTGTGACACTATAATGAAATAACATATGCATTGCTGATTTTAAGAGGTTTTTTTAACAGGCTCATAACTTCACATTTGCATGTTTTACATAATGTTTGGCTTTCAGAAAGTGGCCTATAATTCTTCCATATTCAACTAAAATGGGATTTAAAATGGATTTAAAGCCTTAAATGGATTCTCAAAATGATTTAGCATGTTATTATGTGAGCATGTCAGTATTATGTCAGTAGTGAAATGGCATTAACTAAAAACATCCGTTGTGTATTTTTGTCAGCTAATTTGCCACAATTGTAATGATCATATTGATCAAATGCATTATGAGAATGATCCTGATGCAAGTGTATGTAACGATGATATTCCTTCAAGGAGCTTTACTGTTACGTTAAATACCCTCCTCTTTCTCTCCCCGTCCTCCTTATTCAGTCTGGAACTGAAGTCTTCCATGAGGAGAATCATAAATTAAACATTGCCTGGGCTTCCCTCAAGTGTCTGTTGATGTAAAAATAGCTGGGATTAGTGCCCAATGTGAGGACTTTGCGCACCCCTTAGTCTTTAATGGCGTGCTGCCATCCCAATGAAAACTGCTGACCTGTCATCATGACATGTGAGCTCTGAGCTCATTTGGATACAAGTGCTCACAAATACCAATAGATTTTGATATAAGGATATGGGATATAATTTCCATATCCCTGACGGATTCCACTTAATCAATGAACTGCCTGACTTGACTTTACTGTGGACGTCTTTTTCATTCAGGGCAAGGGCCTTTTTTTTAGGTTGTTCATTGGTCTATATCATGCTATTCAGTTGTTGTTGAACAAAGAACAAAGACGATCCCCCAACTTTCATGGCTTCACTAGATTAACTTCTTGAAAACCATTTGATCTCTCATCTAAAATAAACTACCTTTAATTATATTCCAGAGCGAATTTACAAAAAAGGAAGATGACCTATTAAAATGTGCCATCCTTTCAGCCGTGCATTAGCATCAACAACAACATCAGTGAGTTATCAGAATGTGTATAGCCTATCTCATAGCATCATCTTTTGCTAGTAGATGTTCTCTCCAATCAGCTGTAATGCCAGGCCCTCATTATATAAGAGAATAATATACTATGTCGCACATATGGGACAGGCGAGATAATGTGTAGAATCATCCTGTAAATGCAAGGGTAAAGAATGTACCAACACAGCTGATTCATTTAGATGATTTAGGAGATATGATAACCAGGCATGTGGGAGATATTTCATGAAAACATCAGCTCTTCATTAGTTATTTTTTAATATTAATTTAACCCCATACTTTCTCAATTTTTAAATTCTGTATCTGCCTATATCTGTGCAACCCAAAATCTCATAACCCATCATACTGTATAGTCGAATTTGTCCATCTGATGCCCATTCCATTATGGGTAGGCCTAGTCTAGTAGGCCTATCACCTTTGCTTGAAACATATTGTACTGCTGTGAGCTTTTACATTAACGTTATTTAAGCACTCGACCCTTTATTCGTGTTCAGTCATTATAGTTCTCAAAGAAAGAGAGGTGAAGGTTAGGTTGGTGCGCAGGTGGCACGGATCTAGTGAATGCACATGGTCGGTCCCTGAGTCTGACCTCTTCACGGAAGCCGTGTCCATGGCAACACCAGACCAATTGATTGTAAATTCCTGCTGGAAAAAAAAAGAAAAGAAAAACTCGCAAGTAGTTAGAGAAACGAGGAGAGAACAAGTCTCCGGAGCATTGCGCGGATTCCTCGTCTCTCCTCCCCCTTCCTCCCCGTCGATTTGCTCCATCTTTCAACCCCTCTCTCTCGCTCTCTCTTGCCCTCTCTCTCTCTCTCTGTCTCTCTCTCTATCTTGCCCCCTTGCTCTCTCTCTCTCTCTCTCACTTTCTCTCTCTATCTCTCTCTCTCTCTCTCTCTCCCTCCCTCTCTCTCTTTCTTAAATTGACATTGGTCTGGATCGAACATGATTACAGAAGAGCGTTCCTTCGCTGCACGCTGTCGGGCTATCCTCCACCCTGAACACTTGAAACTTGGGCAGGCGTAAGGGTCCACGGCATATTATCTGCTCTGAGGGAAATTATATTTCCTGAGACCCTCTTTACCAGCCGCTTGCTCTTGAGCTCTCATAGTAGATTTTGAACTATTCGCCTGCTGATCAACTGCTGTTGAAGTAGCCTACCATGTATATGCACGTTGGATTAGTAGGTTTCTGCCTGGTTGCCTTTGTCCAACACCCAGCTAGCGCTTCAGGAAGTAGAACCACTCAAGGTAAGTTTTTTTTTTACCCGTCAAAATTGCATTATCTCAGATGCAACGGAGTGTTAAATATTAAGTGAAACTTCAGTATGGGGTTGAGACAGCTAACATTAGAACTAGGCTATTTGAATGTGAAATACCAGCCGACCACCCTTACACTACCTCATCTGAAATTTAACAAGATATTTGAATGGGATGTCCACATTTGAATAAATCACAAAGTAGGCCTAATTAGTAATTATTAAAAATATATAATTGTCGTATTGGTTTATTAATTTATAGCAATCGTAGCCCAAGCTTGTCACTGTGGCCCATACACTGTTGTCATTGATCTTCAAGCAGAATGAACAGTGTGAACTGATTAAATATCCAGCCCTATAGGCAGCCTACAGTTAATTGTCGTGAGACTGTCAGGAGGTATTTGACACTACCAAGACAAGTATTTGACACTGGGCTGTGCTGGACACATATGCCCTCCCCCCTACCCCCCCTCCAATAATCTTTCAAAGGCACTACTGCCACAATGCTGTCTTGCCTTGTGGGAATCATTTGGACTAACCAAGGGCAGTCAAGTCAAAGGCCAGGCAGCCATAGCAGTGACGAAGACATTTTGTGAGCCAGTCAATTTCTACTTAATATAGCCCCTTTCTTCTCCCCTAACCCCAACTGCTTTTTAAAAGACAAATGTCAATGCAGAATTGCCCAAACTATTTGCATGCCATGTTGAGATATCTGTGTGAGTGCTGAATGTATTTGGTGATGTCTCGCACACAAAAAGAAAATCCATAGGCTGTCGAGAAGGCAAAAAAAGGGGGTTGGTGACTATTTTGCATCTTGGGTGGTCTGCCCCACTTGTGGGAAAACCCAATATTTACATCTTGCAATTAGAATGATTTTTTTCTCACTTAATTTTCCACAACATCGAATTTATTTTAATTTTTTTAAATAAATGTTTTGGTTGCATGTAATGCCACTGTGACATGGCACCTGTTTATTGGTCACCATAACTTGGCTGCCAAAGCAGAATACCAAAGCTAATCTGTTTGTGCTTATCAATACAAGAAACAACCTGGCATCAAACTACCTGTGTGACAGGCATTTTACGGGACATGTATCAATGTGTGTACTCTCTAACTGATCAACAATATTGTTTTTTTTAGGGGACTGTTGACTCAAAGTCACTTTGTGCCATCAAGTTTTAAGACGAGGGAACAATGGAGGGAGTGAGAGACCATAAGATACAGAACAATGATTTTGCACAATTTGTAGGGTCAATATTTATTCAAGACAGATGCTGTTGTGAAGCCTTTGTCTGCCATCACCCTCGGCCTAATCATGGACATGGGGCTCCGCTGTTAAGTATTCCTTAATTTTAACAGCCACCACAACAAAGAAAGAAGGAATGAACAGTGGAAGGAGGATCTTAGGATGTGGTGGAGATGAGAAGCATGCAGGCCGAGAACAGAGAGAAAGATAACTGAATGTGGAACATGGGGACGTTTAAGGAAAGACCCTTAGATGCTCCTTCCCCCCATTTCCATCCGAACCGAGCCAGAAGCCCTTCTGTAGTGAGGCAGGCAGGCAGCACCCAGGCAACGGTTGGTGTGGCGCTGACATGCTGCTCCTTGTGTTGGTGTAACCTCTGCTCCGGGGGCCTCGGGGTCCCAAATGCAGGGCCGGCAGAGCAGCTAGCGAGACCGGCTCCAGGCTCGCTAGCCTCACTGTGGGAACCAAGCAGTCTGGCCAATACGAGTCCCTGTGTGGAGGGAGGCTTACCTAGAGATGCTGCCCCTCGACAAAGACTGTGAGGAGGAAAGCAAAAGAGACAGAACCCTCTCTGAATCACCCCCTCCCCCACAAATACTCAGTTTCTTTTCCTTTTTTTCACCCAGCACTGCTTTGTTTGTGGACTTTATTTCCTTTAACGCCTAATGAAGCAGCTATGCTTTTTCTCTGTCAGCCATTAGCTGTGGCTGTTTACACCCACTGCGTTAGAAACCCTGCTACCAGCCAATTAGCTTTCTTTCTTTTTTTGGAATACACAAATGTGTTTCCCTCTCTCTTCCCTTACAATAAACATTTCCTCTATACGTGCTTTGGGTTGGTATGCTGCATGCGTGTGTGCCTGAACACACCTGTTTTAGTTAGTGAGTGAGTGTGTTTGTGATGCATGCTTTACTGTATGTGTTTTCTGTTTTTTTCCTTCGGGGGTCTGTGGGAGAGCAGTTCTTCAAAAGACCACGTGACACCATGTTAACGACAGTTTTAATAGATAATGCTTCTAAATGCTCAGCGTCTGCGCTGCACGCTGGTTTGCAGTGAAAGAAAGCGATTATTGTGAGGTTTTAAACTCATCCTGTCCGATTAACACGGAGCGTGGCTCTAGCCTTTTGACAGCACCGTGGCACACCTCTTTTTCCTGCACTCTCTTTCTTCTTGGTATGTGGGGTGTATGCCTGTTGCCTGAGTCTTGACAAGCTTGTATGGTGGTATTTGCGGAGCTGTTATGCTTATCCTCTCCGAGACCGGATGTACCTCGACGCGAACCTGACGCAAAGAAATCCCGGGTTTGTTTGCCAAGGAAGAATCATTTTTGCCAGTGCCTTGTGGGCAGGTAGTGAACAGGTGATCAGGTCAAACAGAAAGCGCTATGAGAAGTAGTTGCAATGTTTGTAATGGTCTGCTACTCTCTCATTACTTTCTATGTTATATTGGGGTTAGAATCTAGCTCCTGACCAGTGGCATAGCCCCCATGTTATCGCCTTCCCTTCTCTCCTTGGCTCTCTGCTTCTCTGTAGAAGTCTTCCAGCCAGGAAAGGTCCCTTCATTTCTAGTTGTGATCAGAGCGTCTAAGGCAGGATAAGCCTCGGGGCCAGCCTTGGTCAGCCACTGATGAGTACCATACTTGGAAGGAGATCAGTCTAGCTTGGCTTTTAGCACTTTGCGGAGACCTCCTCAGATTTCATCTGCTCCAGCACCAGTTGAGAGCATCCACATGCAGTGAATGGAGAGACTGTTATTTTGGCCTTGTGTAAAAGCAGTAAAAACACAATTTAAGAGCAATATGCTGTGACTCTTTTTTATTTTAAATCACTTTAATATGTGGGCGTGTTGCACAGAGAAAAGGGAACCTGTAAGGATGGAATGAGTCGTTTTTGTTTTATTAATGACTGCACTTAACAGCGCGACTGCAAAGAGGCTCAGCCATGGGGGGAGATATTTAAATACGTGAGGAAAAGTGCAGTGTTATTGTTCCTAGCATTGGAAACGGCATGCTTTCCTGCAGACTGCAGCTTGATACAAGGGATTTGGTGCAGTTGTGGTGCAGACACACGTATGCATATAGCTGCTCCAGCGTGGTTCAGACGACCCACGTTCTGGTCAGTTGCTTGGCTTCATCCTGACTACTGGAATGTAATACCCAGACGGTTTCAGCTCCGCGATAGAGTGCTAAATATTCAGACCCGAGGAAAATCTGACTGCTTGATCAAATTCTCTTTCTGAGAGAGTGCCAAAGGCCAGTAATGCCAATATACTGTGTGTTTAGTTGATGTAACTGGTATTTTTTCGTGTGTGTGTGTGTGTGTGTGTGTGTGTGTGTGTGTGTGTGTGTGTGTGTGTGTGTGTGTGTGTGTGTGTGT
>JAODUE010024099.1:0-23071 GCA_027564755.1 Amblyopsis hoosieri
TGGGGTCCCTTGCTGAAGCTGCTGCCCCTGCGACCCGACTCCGGATAAGCGGGAGAAGATGGATGGATGGATGGATGGATGGATGGTCTTTTATATTATAATGGTTGAAACAATTTTTTTAAGGGTGTGTGGGCATACAGCCGTTTTCACACATGCCATACCTGTATATCCCTGTATTTTACAGGGACCGTTCCTGCATGGGGTGATGTGTGAACAGGAACAGGGGTCGATAAATCTGTATATACGCTCCCACAATTTCCCACCCACCTAGTATGGTAAGTATGTACTGTATGAACATAGTAAGTGCACAATGAAAAGTCCTGGGGTGATTTTGAACAGATATGACGTGTAGTTCTGTTATCAGCCCATAAAATGCAGATAAAAAATAAGAGGAATTTTTGTCAATATTAACGCCAGCATTGATGTGTCTCATCACAGATCAATCCTATTACTTAGTTTACAGCTCAAAAAAAGACATTTTAGTGTGCAGTTAAACTTTTATTCTGATGCAAGTGTTCACATGAAGTGAGAAAACCAATCACAAGACTTTATTTATAAATAAATAAAGTATAATATAAATAAATATTTGACATGCTTTGAACATTAGTCTACAGTACAGCATTACACTCATCATGAGCTGAACTACCTAAGAATTCCACATTGTTCAAAGTACACATGTACTGAATTGCTGCTACTAATAATGGATGTATTTATGTTTGCAGGGTTTAGTAAAATCTTGATTTCTGAGCATATACAAACATGTTTATGCTTTGTATGCTCTTGTCTGCAACCACAGTCTAGGGGAATAGAGTCATAAAAGACGCATAAAATAAAATAAATATGTTATATACCTGTATATATATATATATATATATATAAATGTACACTGTATTTGTAGCCTATGTAAAATGCGTTTGTCAAAATCTATTTGCTGGCCAAAAAAGCACAGTTATTGACACAGCAATAAATCTATAGCATGATCATAATTATGTACTCACGTTTGAGATGTTTAATATAGTTGAGTGTTGTTTAGTGCTTTTAGTAACCACAGAAAATATACAGTATGTTTAAGAATTTAGTTTGTCTACCCTTGGCCTAAAGACATTATACAGCACCTTAACTAAAAGGTTAAGGTAAAAAATTTCAGCCACTAAACACACATCAATTGCTATATAGTCTAGTATCTATATACTTTTTTTATTTGTCATTTTTTTATTCATGAATACACAAATAAATATATATGTCTACTTATGAACAGTAGCAATAATCAGTTATGTCAGTCATATCAGTATGTAGAGGATGGTAAACTAGTGTGTAGTTTTGTTTCAAACATTCTTTCATGGCTCCATGCCTTGGCTAACTTTCCAACAAAAATGTGAAATGTGAAAATTGAACTACAGCATTTTATTAATGTGTATGTGCTTTTATTTATAAGCCCTGAGTTTCATGGGATATGGTTTTAACTATTTATTTCTATTTTATCATTTGTCTTTCTAGTACCAAAAAAATAAATAAAATATAAACATTTTAGAGGCAACTTTGTTGAAACATGAGTTTCTAGCGTTTACCATTCTGGCACAGGGGAATCCTCACGGGCCATAAAGGTATTCAGAGAATACCCCAATTAAAATATAGTATAGCCTAATAAATATTATATGTACAGTATATTATTGATCTGATTTGAAAACTAAATAATAAAACAACAGAGCTACTAAAAGTAAGACATTTTAGTAAGCAGCAGACTGTTCTCTGACACTTAACGGTGCTAAGATACATTACATGAAGGCAAATGGGGTGAAAATTAGGTATTCTTGTGATAGTTTCATATAGATAGACATTCAGATAGCATTCAATACGCGCATTTAATACCTTTCACGTTCCAAATTAATAGGGGCATGTATTACATGATAGTTGTCATTAGCCAATCATTGTTTGATATGGGATGTAGGTGGGAAGAAGAGGCAACTGCCGTTGTCTTGTACAGCCTGTTATGTCGAAAAACACAAGCTATGCGTCTCTTCTGCAGAATGTCTGGATTATTAGAGAAACTGAATTTCTAGCATTTACCCTTCTGAAGATATGATATGAAATTTCAAGTTTCAAGTTCGGCAAAACCATTTGTAAGGAGAAGGAGAGGGTTTTTTCACTTGTGCCAATTGTTCATGTTAGTATATTACTACTGTACGTATATGTAAATACAAAAAAATATAAAAAAATATAAAAAATATATATATATTTAAAAAATGCAACCACACAGTAGGGCATCTTTGTCAATGGCAGAGAAAAGGGGCAACTTTCGCCATTATCTGGATTGCCTACCAACCCACACAAGTTGAAACAAGGACTAAATTAGGGCTGTCTATGTTAGAAAGCATGTTTCAGCAAGCCGTTCAGATTTTACTTGCGATCATAATAACATGTCAAGAGAAAGAATGTTAACCCATCCTAAAAATTATTCACAACCATACCTCAGTCTTTTTCCGTCATAATTGACATGCCACAAGCAAAATTTCCCACCATTTGAAGGACCTGTTGCCTGGGAGCAAAGAAGATATCATGGAATAAAATCTTACCCGACATGCTGTGTTAGGCATGTGTGATAACAAAGCTACAAAATTACACATGTGGGCAAAAATATGCAACAAATAGTCCCAATTGGCCCATTCAGCTGTGTGGTAGAAATGCATGCAATACAACAGTTGGCAAAACATAATGAATGCAAAGCTGGAGGGAGATTTCCATATAGAAATGATGCGTAGCACAGAATACCTAAAGACTGACGTAGAAGGATCATATCTTTCCAATACACACATCTTCCATGGGATACAGTAGGATATATGAATGCTTTCATATTATTTTGAAATTCAGCAGACCTGTACTTATGAAGATGCAGAATTAATCAGCTTTGTCAGTCAAGTGAGACAGAAAACCTTCTGTATGCCGAAATATTGTCCGCAATGTACTGTACAGGTACAAGTACATCTGTGGGAAAATGCTTTTTGTTTAAGCAATTTTATGTGTATATTTTATATTGCTACCAAGACAGTAGCACTTAAGCTTCTCTAGTCTAGACCAATTCCAAAACTAGCATAAAAAAGTGCATAATCAGCTTTAAAGGCAGGGTCATTCTCACCACTTGCTAACTTTTAGCTTAAATCAAAACAAACTCCCCAAACCCTCAAGCTCCGCCCCACACATTGAAACGCATTGAGAAGCCAAGCAGAAGCCAGTTCTGTGTAGAAGTACCAGATTATTTTTACAGTAGGCACAGATAACAACGGTGCTAGAAAATATTTGGAATATTAGGAAATTATTATTTTACAATTATCTTTCAATAGCTGACCATACCTTTTAAATGTGTCATTAATCTGCAAAGTAACACCCACTGCCAGAGATGAACACAGCCTTGGCCTGAACTTCTTCATCTTCTGGAAATAATTTTCCTCAAGGAGTTTCATAACATTTGCACCAGCAAAACATGTAATAAGATTATTTCAATGTATTTTTGTTTGTATCATATTCTACCACAAAAATACACCATTGACAATGTTCCATGATTTATTATGCTGTTAATTTATTTTACCGGGTGCACTATGTGGGAAAGTTATATCAACACCATTTGCAAATGCATATGGCATAAAATCCCTGCCTTCCATGATATGAAGCAATAAGAGTCTTATGGTCCACTGATTGGTTTGTAGCCCTTTGTAGCCATCATAGCAAACGAAAAAAAAAGACATTACAGAAGTAGGCATACATTCAAGCCACTAGAATTAATAATGGAATGGAGGTAAATTACTTGTTCAGTTTGACGTATTTTGTTGTTGCTGTGTTTTTGGTTCATCGTTAAAAACATATACTGTAGTAAAATATATTGCATTTGTTAAAATATATTGCATTCGGAATTTAACTTACAATATACTGTACATGCTGTAGCGTAGCCAGAAATAAGACTGTCTAAGTCTCTGAAAAAGTTGTTGTGCCACATCGAACACCACTATTTCAAGACTTACCTGTATATTGTTAAATGTGGTGGCCATGATGTACATGTACATTGAGCCCATGTGACATTTGTGACACATGTTCATTATCTATGTAATAAGTATATTCTCTACACCTTGTTCCAAACACTGAAGAAGGCAGCAGCGAAACGCGTATGGTGTCTTAGCCAGTACATTAAAGGCTTTTTATATTTTTATAAAATCCATACGAGTGCCTTGTGTTTTTTAAAGATGCATCACCACTGGGTTTACCCTCCTGGTTTTACACCTTCTCTCTTTTGAACCACTATTATCTTCTTTGGTTAGTTTAAACGTCAATGTGCAATGAGCATGATTGCTCTGTTGCTGGATTTTATCCTATCATGTCAACTGTAGAACAAGAGACGACCACGGAACAACAATGCGATCAAAATATGAAGTAAATGGGGAGTTCTTTTTCATAGTGCCGCATTAGCTCCTGAAGGTGTTGCATTTACAGGTGTGGCATAAAGGTAGGATTAGGCCTAGATTTGCACGTTTTGAGTGTTTCAGCCAGAAAAAAGCAGCTGTAGATGCGGACGGCAATCACTTTTTATCGGATAACCACTTTTGGGCACGACACCGGCTACTACAACTATTCCCGTGTAATGCTCGCAGGGGCAGTCAATGAAGTTGCGCATAAACTATACTTTTTAACTATGGATGAATGATGTTGTTTTTAAATAAATACATTTAGAATGAACAATTGGGCAATTATATTTTGTAATAATTAACCCATATTAGCCTACAAAACCTTTTTGCAAGGCTAAACAACAATGTATTCTGTTTCTGCATATGATTTCTATTTGTGCCAGCTGCCTCTTTGGGTGGCACAGGCACACCCTGGAACATCCGTGGCTACGCCAGTGTATATATGTAATTAAGGTCTTTAATCTCTATCAAAATACATTCAGATATGTTTGTGTTGTTCTGCGTAAAGCAAAGGATAAGGGGAATTTCATGATTCTTGTTGTTGTACAGTATGTAGAAAGGAAAGTATTGTACCCAAACTATATTATTGTTAAGTGCTCTGCTGCACCAAAGCAATTTTGCATCAAAGGAGCAAGATGAAAAGAATTTTGAGGAAAGCCATTTTCTCTGTATAAAGCCACATTTGCACCACAAACACAGGACCCTTGATTTAGTAAAAATGAAATGCATTCATACTGGCACAACATAATGCAAAAGTCTGATCTCTTTTATCTAAATGATCCATACGTATCTTTCTAGAATAGAATGTCACTTTTTTGGCTTCTTTAAAATAACAAAATATGTAGTGTTATTCATTGAAAAGTGGGTCATTTATTAACATGTTCACTCTGACGGTGGAGATGGTTAAACATATAGTCAATTTCTTCATTTTGAAAACTTGGTAAACACACTCATACCTGGGCACATAAGCGGTGACCTACCAGGTATGTACTGTATGACCAAACTGTAGCCTCTGATCCACCCAAGTCAGAGTGTAGGCTACATGCTTTTTTTTCTGTCTGACTGTAAAAAGAGGATATATGCCTGCACAAAATATTACTAACAACCATAATAACAAAATTCTAACAAACAACAACCTCTATTTAATATATTGACTACTGGTACTCCAAGTACATTTTTGGTTGTTTCTTAAGATTACAGTAGTCTACAGACACAATGCTTAAAAGTGCTTAAAATATACAACAGGGTAAAAACAGGTCACCTACTGTATCACAAATAATAACAATGATTACAATTACTAATAACAATTACTCTGATTACTGGTAAACACTGTAAACAGTGTTTTTTTAGTACTGAATACACTTTATCATATGCAGTTAGACACAGAATGCATAGTACATTGCCTAATCCACAAAATGTATATATACTGTAGGTATGCAACTCAATATATTATAATGTAGTAATCCTAGTCTTCTATCCTACATTTTGGCCAGAGAGAGAGAATGTAGAGCTAGATTGTAATATAGTATGTATAGTCTGTAAATATCTTGTAAAAATTGGATAATAATAAAGTGGATCAATATTGAAAAATGTGTCCTAGCATTCGTAAAACAAATTAAGATATTATTCTATGGTGGAAATGTAAACTTAGGCCTGGACGATATGGCCAAAATGTATATCACGATATATTTCAAAATTTCAGCCGATACAATATAATTCCAATATCGATATGAACAATATAAGCCTCAGAAAAACTGCTTAAAACACCCACAACGGAGTACTTACAAACGTCTGAAAAATGCATTTGTCAAATCTATGAAATCTAACATTTTAGAAATAAAAAAGGTACAAAAAAAAGTTCACCTTTTAGCCTTTATACAAACAAGAAATGTGAAATCACAGTCAATAAATAAACAAAACTCTCAACTGTGTCTTTCTGTTAGTACATTATTTACCTATAATTAATGAAGGGTATATTTATGTCCACCAGTAGGGGTCACTAGCGGTTGTGACTGGCTCTGGAAAGATCTAATGAATTAGATGCAGCCAGTTAGTAAACTAGCAGTTTCACAGAAGACGTGACTGGCTGTTAGCGGAGGAAGCTGTCATAATACCTAATATTAAGCCTTTCTGTTACATTAGCTGTTAGGTGAGAGAGTTAATTAAATTTTCTGGCATGTGAAAACAGCCCACTACTGTTTTGCACTGGCTGTGTGTCTAGTGCAAGTTATCAATGCACAGAGTTCACCTTGAATACAACTGTTTACTTTTTACTCAGCCGTAAAATCTTTAGAAGCTGGAAACTATGGCTGGAAAGTTTGAAGGCACTGTTTGCATAT
Organism: Amblyopsis hoosieri; assembly: GCA_027564755.1. Classification (NCBI taxonomy): domain Eukaryota; kingdom Metazoa; phylum Chordata; class Actinopteri; order Percopsiformes; family Amblyopsidae; genus Amblyopsis; species Amblyopsis hoosieri. Next base: position 6,791 of record JAODUE010024099.1, read on the forward strand.
CTTACAGTACCGACACTGGTTTATGTGAGTGTATTACTCCCTGATAATCTGCCTGGAACGCAAAGTAGCCTACTTGCTGTTTTTCTTTTCGATGAGTGGAGGCGGAGCTGCAATTACACTTCCATGGTACCGTACGCGTCCAGGTTGGATTTCCAGTACCTACGGTACTGTACAAAAAAGAGTACCGTCATGGTGTCATTATTTTGGGATCGACTTGGTACGAAAGTATCGGTTCTCATGACGTTCCTATAAAGCACAACAGCCCACTCCAATTACTATGATCCATTTTGAACAATATTGATCGTATTGTCATGTTGATTTCAATTTAAAAGCATTTTGTTTTACATGTTGAGAGCATTTTTGATTAAATTGGGAGTGCTGTAGTTCTACGGCAGGGCATTGGTTAACTGCTAATTCTGATAATGCAGGATTGCCTCACGCTGGTTCAGTTTAAAAACAGAAAGGAAAAGCATCAAACATGTTATCAGCAACCTGTAATTTCCCTGTATTTTTTTTTTATTAGGGCCTACATTAAATCCAGTGTAGGTCTCACCTTATTTTAGGCTACTCTTGTTCAAAGTAAAGTTCAGAGTTGCCAAAAACGTGTCGGGAATGTGGCTGAACACTGATTTTAATGTTTTATTTTCAGTCAAGTATCTTGGGATAGGGTAGGGATAGGCATGTGCATTACGATGTCATAATATATACTTCTTTAAATAACAAGTGGTTAGCCGATTACATTTTATGGTGGCAGCCGGGGTGGCCAGTCAGATATTCACCCTGGACACCCCTCTGGCTCCGCCATTGTCTACAATGTAAAGAATGAGAATAGGAATATTTTGCATGTGCTTCATCTTTGTCACAAGTGTTGTCCAGAATTCAGGGGAGAATTCACAGTAGAGTGAACACATTATTTGTTTCCCAATTCTACAATAAAAGTGCAGCTGAACAAGAAATACAGGCCAAGCATAAAATGGATAACAGATGACTCTGTGACTTGAATTATTATACAGCCTGCATGTTTTATGCATGTGCCGAGCAAATGTGTATAGCAAAACAACACAGAACTGTATATCTGTTATCAATTGATGTTTTCTTATATATGGCTTAACAGCTCAAAGCAGTTGTGAGGTAATTCGGAAACTGCAAATCTTTGTCATTTTAACAACTAAATCACATCACTTAAAGGTCTGCTGATTTTCTCATGACATAAAAAGGTGATGCTTATTTTCCTCCTATGCCATGGCACTACAACACATTTTCGATGTCATTCTCAGCCTAGCTGGCCCAAATATGCTAATCCTGGATCAGGTCCATGGCTTTTGAAGAATGCCTTGCCAAGCAAGTCTACACTTGCTTGGCAAGACTGTGAAGGCTAGTTAAAGTGGGCTAATCCAATACCATGGACATGGTATTTTAACACAAAGTCAGCGCTACAGAGTATAATCTGCATAGACACTGGAGAGAACAGAACCACACAAGAGATAAACCAAGCTAAACTCACACAATTAATTTGCCTGCACTTGACTGTGAGAAGTGATAATCCTCTCATCATTTTATTCATTTGCAGCTTTGTCATTATTCAGTTGAACTACATTTTGTTAACAGGTAGTATATCAGTTTATAAATAATGTATTATGTATTATATTCACAAATCCATGTTTTAATATTAATGTTAGAAAGTACTCATATTTTTTCTGATTTGTGCAAAACAAAATGGTTACTTGATTTTGTTATGTACTGTATATTTAAATGAAAGACTTCCTACACTACAGGTATGTTGAAAATAAGGTGTTGTCCTTCAAAGTCTGGTGTTTAAAACACAAAGCAAGTCTGTGACATAATCAAAAGCGTCAATAGTTGGCATTCCGGATCTTTTTGTACTAGTGCAGGATTTTTTGATTCAATTGCAATACTATGTACTCCAGATTATTTAGGATAATGGCATAGCTGCACGATTATACAGAAGTCTAGGCTACTTGATCTTGCATAGCTTACAATCGTAAGAATGCACCGCTACTTAACACAACTCCTACTCTGACCAAACCCTCCCTCGCGCCCACACACACACACAGCTAAATAAGTACCTGTAAGACTGTGTTGCCAGATGGGGCGTTATCCTACATAACAATGGTTAAAGTACATAACCTATATTATGCATTTAGTCTACTGTATGCCAATTTGTGTGTAAGGAAGAACACGAAACAACTACATTTCTCATTTCTCATTATTTAATAAACCACCATGACTGTAAATGCTGGTTAGTGTAGGATGTAGGCTACACACACAAAAAAGTTTTGTTTAAATCTAAAAGTAGTTTCTTTAGTGACAAAATAATGTCACAAAAATGTCACTAAACTATTTATAAAGCATTATTTTTACCATTAAAGAATAACTATAAACTCTGCATCAGTTAACACTAGGCAAAATATACTAGAGAGCTAGAGATGAATGACCAGGAAAGACAATATGGCGAAACAACAAAGAGAGAGAAAGACAACAAACATCAACAGATGATGGAGACATCAGGAAAAACAGACATACAAACATATTGCCTACAATATGATAGAGACATAAAGATAGACACAGAGACAGACAATATAGTGATGGAAAGATAACAACAAATAGGCTTAGATGAAGACACCAGTAAAGACAGACACACAATAAATAGGCTACAATATGATGGAGAAACAAGGAAAGAGACAACAAAGACTAAAATGATGGCGACCCCAAAAGACATACTGACAGCAAAGAGTAAAAGACACCAGGATAGAAAGATATTTAGCAAATATCCAGTAAAATATTATGAAGACACCATGAAAAACAAATAGTATGGATTGCATTAAGAGAAAATGGTAGATAAACGAGTTGTTACTGAAACGGAACAGTCTTCTTTCAAAAATGGGTCAGTACTGCATTTAGCTGTATTTTGCACTCTGTGGGTTTGTGTCTGGGGTTAAGCCCCTGATCTCTTCAAACTAAAGACACCCCTGGCCGTAATGATGGCTCAAAGCGTTACCTGTGCTGTCTGTCAAATGAGAGTATCTCTGTGCTCTATAACAAATATGTACACTTAACTGCGCAGAGAGCATACTTCTATGTCAATCGGTGAAACTGCAACTAGAAGAAAACAGTCGTTACAAAGAACTTTCCTGTCTGATTCTGTCAGTGTTAAATAAATCCCTGTAGCAATGAGAGTTGGCATAGGCAACAATACAGTAAGATACTCTACAGTGGGTTTGTGTCGCATACTTTAGTACCTTTATAAGCAAACTAGTGTCCTGTCTTTCAGATTCTGGATTTCATGTTCACATTGTTTCTATTCATACACTACTGCTATTTGATAAACTCCTGTGTGTTACGGTCAGGAAAAATTCCATTATTTAATTTCAAAGTTACAGTTTTATTCTTTAGATTTTGAAAATGTAATGCACATTCTCCAGCATTAATTTGGCAGATGCTTTTTATATCAAGTGACTTGCAGTGATTATTAACAAGTAAGTAAGTCATGGGGGATGCCCATGGGTAATAACATATTGGCACCTTAGCTCGTGTCTTCGCAAAGAGGCTTCATATCGAATCTGGGACAGACCTAAATTCATGTTGCTAATAAGGCTTTGCTTTCACAAAGCTATGTACTATATTGTCTTAACATTGCTTTATCAATTGTGACAATATTATGTAGATTATTTCAGCTGTCAGGTAGCAGCTGCTTTTTGATACAGAGACATAATGGTGTACCGTACTCATATGTGAGCTAGCCATTAATCTCAGAGAGTTTTAACACAAATAATTATAGTAAGTGCATCTCAGTTTGCATTGTTGTCCCAGACTTTGACCCATTCTGAATCATTTGTATAGCTCTTGCAGTTATATAATTGTCTCCATTCATTAATTGATTGACGGAGGGGTTGATTTTGCGTTGCAACTGAAGGAAACAGACTGTTGCTGAAAGCAATGCATACTGAGGTGACTGATAGGAGCAGAGCTATATAAGCACCAGAGTGTAACCCAAATGCAAGTGAGCGTTATTCTCTTTGCCGGCTTGGGGCAAAGCCATTAATAAACACTGCAAATGATGATGATAGCTGTTCTATTGATTCAAGAGTGCCCTCCATTTTGCTGGCCTCTCTTACTCCAATACTTTGCCTCAGTAAACACAGGCTTTGAAATGGTTGACCCAGGCTGCCTCTGCCATTGATCATGCTGCTGATATTGGGACACCCCATCCTGTTTGTTGCTTGGTGGCTTATCTCCCAGTGATGAAACATAATGAATCAATACAGAGGATAAATTGAAGTTTGAGATGGAAAATGGACACACCGGTATGTATATCTGAAAATACCATTATTTCCTGCATACCGGTAGCTGTCATTTTTTGCTATAGATTGACAGTTAGATAGCAAAACTCAAGAAATAGTACAAGCACTTAACTGTTCCAATATGCCTGGTAATTATACAATAAAACACGTGTCTGACTAGATACAGATTATTTTGACAATATTACATTGAAGAGAAGAACTGAGCAAAGATAGTTGGGTCACAGCAGCTCATGAAACAACCGTTTCCTTGCACTCTGCATACAGCTTCACTTCCAAAGGCTGACACAGCCTTTCTCACCCGCCGCTCTCTCTGTTACCTTTGCAGTTTTAACACACTGTTTAGCACACTGTCAACTCTAATAGAAATGACACCCTGAGTCAAAGTGACATTATATTCATTGATTCCTGCCAGACTAAACAACTCTCCCTCTGTGCCTATGAACAAATTAAATAGGCAACAGCAATTCCATATATTCAGAAAGATGCCAAAATGTACCGGAATTCCATTTAAAGCTTGCTTTGCAGAGACAGTTGGAAATTTACATAGCACTTAGCGAGTGAAAAATCTACCCTGGAAAATTATGGGATTATTTTTTATTTATTTTTTAACTTGAAAACTAAAAATAAAAGGATGCTTGTTTTTCCTCTCATTTACTGATCTGTAGGCTAGCTGCTCAGAAATAATTCATTTTCATACTACCACCTCCTGATGTTACTATTGGAGACTAATATAAAGATGTGAATGGAAACAACAAAATAAAAGTAAAAAACACTGAATATAAAATATAAATATAAAAATGAAATGAAACAATCAAACTAGAGCTGGATGCCCAATTTAAATAAATGTAAACACCAAACCTTAGGATGAGGAAAGATATATCATTAATATGTGTGAAATAAAAATAGGCTATCCACTTATTTATAACAAATTTCATTTTCAGTAAATTGTCCTGAAGAGAATGCTTTTCCACAATTTCCACGGTATTTCTCCAGTGTCAGTCTCAGTTTTCAGAAATGTGAAAGCATTCCGTAAGACTGTTAGCACATGCTTTTCCCATTACATGCTAATAGTGAACTGTAATTCCTTTACAAACTGTAAAAAGTTGAGCATTTCCCTGAATCAAACCTGGCTGCATAGAGTGGTTAGACTCAAATGGCAGCCATCAGCACTAATAAGATATTTGGAATCCTATTTGTATCTATGTTCGCAGCCTATTAGCTTATGGAAATGATATTCCAAATATTGCCTTGACAGTTTTTCGCATCAAAGTTAGGAGTATTTCCAGTTGCTGTGCTGGGATATTTCTTGTTCCGGAAAGCCAGTTGGTTGGCATTTGGTGGTGGTATTATATACTTTAAGCCCCTAACAGATATGCCTCTACATGTCACCTGTTAAGTCTTCTGCCTTGCTCACAGAGGGATGGGCCTCACCAACCAATTTCAAAATTGACCCTTCAAGGTCCTTGCGTAGGGCCAGAATTACATATATCCCCCATAAGAAGAATCACGGGGAGTTGGAAAATTGGTGAAACTCTGTGACAGTGATGAACACTGTAGAGTAATATAATTATTATGCAAATGAGTGAAATAGTGGCTGCCATTGTCACAGTGGACCAAAGTCTCACTTCAGGTTTTCTAAGCAGATGTTAGGACCAAATGCTTGTAGCAATATATATGCCTTACATTCTAGGTATTAGTAACCATTATGTAGTGATCCATGCCCCCCCCCCCCAGGTCAGAAGAAGGAATATATTGCTTTAATTAACTACTCTCAGACGGCCAACCACAGGATAACGTCTGGGACACATTAAGACGTCTCTGTTAAGGGGGCAAAAGGTTTTCCAAAATATGCACTTCATATTGTTAAATGTAGTCAAGATAAATCCAGATTAAAACATAAAAACATAGGTATTTATTCCTATAACCGCCACACCGGGTCAAATTTACCTGTTATCAAAATGCATACATACAGTCTTATTTTTGTGCAGCTGCATTCTAGTTTCTAGGTGACGGCATACAAGTGTGTGATCGAAATCTACATAATTTATAACAATAGATTCTCACAGGGTCAGCTGGCCATACACCACACACTGTAACATTTTAAGAAACAGCTTTTATGTCTCTCTGATGTTGCAGTCAGCAAGTGCACTGGCTGAAGCTCACACAGCGTGTAGTGCACGGAACATCCTCAGATGTGACACTTGTCACGAATTGAATGCACTTCTATGTGTGGGGTGTATTCTGGGGAAATAACACTGCGTTATCGTTGCACCGGAAAATACGAAGACATACTTGTGATTGACAATGCTTACAGCCAATGGATATCGACAGTATTACTTCCTGAAAGTCAGCACGAGCTTACAAGGGTATATACATCAGACTTCAGCACAGAGTTGTGTACAGTATGCAACGTATTGCTAATGAATGGAAGAGGCTGAGACTAGGGAATGTACAGCACAGAGATTATCTACTTTTCATTTGATAAAGATATTGTAACATGTGGGCTTTCAACAGATGCTTTTCACTCACACAGCTCAAGCTGGGTGAAAACTGTTTCTGCCATCTTCAATTAACACAAAACTACAGTACATATTTGCAAAGCATTGTTATTTAGGTGAAGGGGTCTGTTCACTTGGACATCAACTGCATTAACAGTTATTGTGATGTTGCCTGTTTCCACTGCATGGTAACAGCTTGACTCAACTTGCCTAGCCTCGACTTGCTTTGGGAGCGTTTCCACTGTGGTACCAGCTCAACTCGACTCTACTCGCTTCTCATGTTTGCTTTTCCATTGGGCAAAAGTATAGTACGTACCTGGTACCAGGAACTTTTTTAGTACATGCTCTGTCGACGTTCCAACTGAGTTGAGGCGATACCAAAATATGACTGGAAAACAATGCAAACTACTGATTGCATTGAAATGTCACTGCTTCATTGCACGACACGGACATACTGCAAGATACAAAAGCAGCCGCAATTTTTTATTCACCTTTTAATTAAATGGCAACATCCAGAACCATGCCATGATCAAGGATGGTGCAGACATTATCTCAGCTGTCTATGAAATGTTCAACGTTATTATCTAGAGCTGGCCTGGGCAATCCATTTAATGTGATGGTCGACCAAGATGTCTCTGCACACAACTCCCGAAGGACATTCCAACAGTGTAGGGTCATACTTTTTTTATTTTAATGACAACTTCGTGGTACTATCTGCAGTGGAAAATTAAGTAGGCTGAAGCAAGACAAGTCGAGCTAGCTCTACTGTATGCAGTGGAAAAGATCCCAAAGCGAGTAGAGATGAGTTGTTATGATATTAAACCTGCAAGTTATGACCCACTTCATATTGGAGGTCAAAAAGCATTAGGGTTAGGGTTAGGGCAATTTACAAAATTGTAAATTGTAGCATGTTATTGATAAATTATTACTAAGGGTTGAGGAGCCTGAAACATTGTTATCAGATCAACAGATATATAGTATATTTTTCAATACAGCACTGGTGCAGAAAGATCCACCGACAACTCACCAACATCGACACAAACATGCTGTGGCAGCTGATGATCCCACAGGCAAAACTGATGAATTGAACATTACAATGGGTAACTGCAAAAAGTGATACACTACCACATATTTGTTAACTTCCGGTTATATGAATGGAGCAGTAGCTAAGATGCAAAGTCTTTAAGCCATTTTTTGAAATATGAACACAATCTACCTCTGTTATATATTAGAAAGATCTCATTTAGATTAATTTGATTAATCACTAAAAAACACACACAAATGGCGGGAACAGTACCAATGAACAGAACTCTTGAATCCAACAAGGGAAATGTGGAGTGTTAATGTATGCACCACATGCACTAGGTTTTAAACAGCATTGCCAATTCAATGAATTAGCTTCTTACCGTATTACTGTATTAGGGACAGTACACAATAATTGTCATTGAGGAGAAACTCCCAAATGACGCAGAGGAAAAAACAGCGATAGAGGAGATGAGCGAAGGCTACTTAGCCATCCACCTTGGTCAATTACACAAAGACGTGATGATTTAAACAGATTGTTACAGGACATACTCTATCCAAAGCACTCAGGGGTTATTTGCGGGAAGTCAAATAATAAATAAAGACATAACATGGCTGACATCCCAAACGTGGGAGACAAAAAGGACATATGGAAAGTGTTCTCTCTAATCAGTTCCCTTGGAAACAGCGGGCATGTGGAACACAGACAAACTTGAATGTCTTTCGTAAATTACAGGAGCAGGCCGAGAAAATACTTTTAAAATAAAAATAAAAAAATAAAATAATTTATTGCTCAACACCTGAAGACCAATTGCAAGACAATATTACAATACAAAACAATATCCAAATATCCCACAATATCCCAATTACAACACAATATCCCACAGTGCTTTGTGTTACACTGAAAATAAGGATTTGACCTAATGTAATATTGATCTCTACACCTATAAATAAATTAGCCAGGATCAAAGCGGAGTTACATGTTCCCTTTTATGCATTTACACTAATGTTTCTTCCATGGCTAAAACTTGTAATCCTGCTCGTCGCACAGACGGCAGTAACTCCATTAGCAGGGTTTCTCATGTTGATGTCAGGCAGGGCATCAGTTTGCAGGGGAATCTCGTTGGGGAGCTTATTGACATTGTGTTTCATTAACTTGATTAATGACATCTCTTAGGGCACGCTCCACAGTAATCAACATCCCTGCACCAGCGAGGGGCTGTCTGCAGCCAAAGATGGAACTTCATGGGTTCCTTTTGCCTATTAGCCTACACTTAGTAGTACTGTCTCCCGACTGTTTCCGTAAAGAAAATACTGAAAAACCGTTCCTAAATATCATCACAAGAATCAACCATGTTTTTGTGCTTTTCACAAAAGCAGACGTTGCTGTGCCTGGTGTAACCATGATTTGTTGGGTTGTTGCCACCTACCTCTGGTTAATTTTGAAACCATTGGACAGCATTTATTCAAATGGCGTTGCTACAACTGTTTTGATCGCCTCGTTTAGCTTTACCACAATTTCAAAATACGCTTGATTTCAAGGTCATCACTACCCCACCCTTATTGATCCACCAGCAGGATGGCTGTGAAAATGCAAAATCGAACAATGTTAAGCTAACATTCCAACTGCCTTAGTTTTTTATAATAAAGGCACATTTTCATGAGAAAATAAGAGAGAGAGAGTTTCATCTTCAACCTGACCTGTGTTAACTAGAGTCCTTAATTGGAAAAACTACTGCAATGTATCAACTATTTGCTAATTTCCTCTTTCTCCACGTACAGTCTCATTGACTGCCTGTATAGTATAGCTGGCTTCGGAGGGATAATGTCATTATAGGTCAGTCCATGAGAGGTGACCAGCCGGTCTCCCAACCAACATGAAAGCTGACTGCAGACACTACCAGGCTAGGTGAAATCCCACCTAGACTTCATATTTACCTTTCATCTTCTGATTATTACTGGCAGTTTATTTGCTAGCACTCTACTGTGTGTGTGTGTGCGTGTGTCAGGGGAGTGGGGAGCTCTGAGCCCCTAGCAGGTGTCATCCATGGCATTCTCTGAGGGAGCTGACTCGCCTTTTCAGCTCATTTTCTAAGCCGTTCAGCTTGAGACAATAGTAGTCAGCAGAAGTTCCACCGTGACAGCATAAAGCAAAATACGTTAATATATAAAAAAAGTCATCCGCACTCAATGCTCATTAATAGCAGAGGGGATGCTTCTATACTTCTATGCACTCTATTGTTTCGTCACATGCTGACTAATGCTGTTGACTAATGCTAGTCACTACTGACAAAGTAAATTCAAAATTCACCGGAATCACAGTCATCATGCAAAAAAGATTTATTATTTTAAAATAATATAAGATACAAAAAGAAAACATTAAAGTAACTCTCTTGTTTGCCACAAGATGTGACGCATGAGCTCAGACCAAAAGTGGGCCATACACACACACACTAACATGCACGTGGATGGCAGGAAGGCTATCAAGACCAAAATACTGTATAGAGTGGAGTAGGTCAGATTACAACGCACACAGAGAGAGTGTGATGTCACACAATTATTCCACTATATGCTTACATAGAAAATGTAAACATGTATCATTGTTAAGCATTATATACAATGTTGGATTGTACCTCTAACAATGTTTGTTTTCGCCATTGTCATGTCATATCAGTGGTTCATTGTAAAGAAACCATTTTTATCATAGGGTATGAAAAGCTGTCCTAAAACCAGCACGGGCTAGCTAGCAAAAAAAAACAACCAAATCATCAAACAAAACCCCAATCATTTTTCCTCTACTCGCTCTGTCTTGAGCCTATTGGTCGGCAATTGAACTCAATAGTGTGGATGCGGAAGCAAAAAACACATTTATTTTCTGAATCAAGCTTTTTGATCATGAGCATAATGCCATAACCATCCACTGCTCTTGTAGAAGCCACACGTCTGTATTACTGTATATCAACCTTGTTGATATCAAACAAGGTCAATATCATAAGTCCCATACTAATCAAGAGCACCCCCGCATGGACAGAATAAACACTATCAAATTATAACATAAACATCTACAGTAATTATATTGAGCCATAAACATTCAAAGAATTCCGTTACTGTTGTAGTTTGATGGCTTGGTTCCAGGCCAATGAAGTGAATGAATGGGCTATTCATGTCCCATTCAGTAAAAAAAAAAAAAGGTCACTCTTGAGCTCTATTGCAACACGCCACTGACAAACCTGTTGTACCTGTAGTGGCATTTATGTGATTGACAGGCAAGACATATTTTCTAGTCCCATTTTGAAAAATAGTCCACTGATTAGTCAGAATTCTTCTTGGCACAATCAAGAAACTGAATCAACTTAAATAGCGGCAGGGCCTATCAACCAGAGCAGATAGTCTCACAGAGCATTTTATTCACTGATATCTAGGGGTTTAGACATAAGGCATGGCAGAAGAATAAAATACTTAAGGCATGGCAGAAGAATAAAGCAACACTCAAATGATCCCTCCATTTAATGCATTTGCATTTGATCCATCTTACTGAGATATAATTGTGTCTTTCCTTTGAGCACAGAAAATGCACAGATGTTAATACCTAAAGTATCTTTAAGGCTTGATCCCATTACAACCTTTACCTATTAGCATATATTTTCACCAAAGCTGTCAGTGACTAGTCACCAAGCCATTTAATGTGCAATAGCAATGCAGGGAGAGTGAATGTAATTGATGCTGCTGAACAGCCACGTCGGCCTCAGCAGTCCAGCTGAGCGAACAGCAGTGATGTCCAGGGTATTATCGTTTGAGGTCCCATCCTTTAAACTCCTTAAGAACTGCCTCAAAAGAGACATTTGGCGGATGGGAGTTAAAGAAGAAAAGAATGTTGAAGACCCATAAAAAAGTGTTGTGTGTGCGTGAGTGCGTGCGTGTGTTTGTGTGAGTATGTGCTTGCGTGTCTGTGCCCTGGGAGATGATGTGGTATACGTGCTTTTTTTTCTTTTTTCTTTATAAGAGGAAGTTCTTTGAACCTGCACTCTACCCTTCAACCTAAATCTGCCAGAAAGACAAGAGCCAGTAAGAACTAATTTTTTAGCTTGGTTGACAATGATAAATGACGCGGAATGCGGAATACAAACCCATATATCATTCTTTAAGATGTGCTATACTGTATATACTATAATACTATGTATTTTACAAATATAATAATCATAGCCATATAACTTTTTTGTTTGTAGAGAACTGTAAATACATTTCAAATTGATCTTGGATCCATGGTTATGATGCAGTACAGTATATTATTGTTTTATTTCAAATACACTTTTTGTCTTAATAGTAAAAATATGCCTGTTATTAAAAAATGTGCATTTCCTATAGAGTGATGGTTTTGTGTTTTAAGTATTACATATATGCAATTTTATGCCACAAGCAGATGCAATGAGCAGAATATGTAATTGAAAACAGGGATGTCACTAGACATTAAAATAATAGGAACAGATCTATGTATTAAATGTATTACAACTATACACTTATGTTGCTCTATACCACAGTTGTGGAGATTCTAGTTTTGACTTTCATCCTTGTCCAATATTAAGAAAAGACCTAATGCAAACGCACCAGCATCCCAGACTAAAACAAATGTTGGCTACAGTATGTGGGACACACGCACACACTTACATGCATGTGTGGCCAGCCCGGATGAAAACAATTCACAGAGGATCTTGGATTATAACCTATAGGCTATGATTACACACATTGTAATTTCATTGTCATTACTATAGATCATTCTCTTCTGCATAGCAAATCTAGCAAATTAGCTAGCCATTCAGCCATTCTCATTCAGCACAGTACGCAACGTTTTTTTATTATGCTGGAGTGGACCAGGATAATAATGCATTAATTAATGCAAATAACCATTTGCATTCATTTTTAAAGGGGTGGGGGTTACAAACCATATGTTTAAATTGCGATACCTGACTGATCAGATTATGGTTAAACTTTTTTACCTTCCTCACGTCATGCAACATTTTCTAAATGATAAACCACTTATTTTCATTTAGGGGCCCCTACCAGCATCGGGCCTCATTGAAACATTAATGTTTTTTCCCCCCTTACTATTTAGTAGCCATATTTACTTTATTTATACAGAATATATACAGTATACAGTATATACTGTATATACTGTATATATACACATGCCTGATCCACAATGGGGTGGAACTAAATTAAACAAATGAGCTACACAATCTAAATAAATAGGAATAAAACTTGATGAACAGGATCTCAAATAAAGATATCAACAATAATGCAGCATCACAAATGTGTGTCCCACTGCCGCCACGTCCTGTCATCTACAAACAAAGATTTGCTTTTGGAGCCACAAGTGGCCACTCCGAGAACTGCAGATTCTGGCACTTCTGCGTTTGATTCATTATTCAGCAGCCGCTTGGGTGAAATCCATGTTCACTTCTCCTATATCTGACACAGCGTGTGTTATACAGTATGACTATTACTATTATCATTATTGTCATTAAGTCCACTCACCATCTTCGCGAGATTTCTGAATGAAAGCGTCAACGCCACTCTCGCCATAGTTCCCTTCTGAAGCCACGGTGGAGACGTAGTTCCACCTCATGGCCTTGACAATGTCCACCATGGCCTGCGCCTGGTAGGTGTCTGGGGGAACCACTCGGGAGAAGAAGTCGTATCGGGTGTTGTCACTGAGCTCTGGAGCCGTGGAGGCATAGCTCACCTGCGGTATCTGCACAGGAAGAAGCGCAGCAAGACACAATTAGCATCCTGCCATGCTGGTGAGCGGGGTTCAGAAACAACTTTAGGCAGTTAGTAGTGACCAGAAATAGCTCAGCTGTAAGGGGGGATGGATCTAAGGAAGACATGTCAGAGCGAGAGTGCATACGGGAAAGTGAAATGAAAGGATCAATGGGAGATAATTTTGCAGCCATTAATGCTGTTTTGGTTTCAATGATACGAGCAACCTGACATGAGAACCTGACCACCCTCTCCCTCACCTGGAAACCAGAGCATCTGCTTACCCACAGATCACTCCCCCGCCCTCCCTGAAAATGCACAATACCGCCTGAACAGTTTTGAAACTGTTTTGAAACAAAGCAGCTCAAGACAAGTATTAAGTTGGGGTTACTTTTGTGTTTTGAAGGGCACTTCAGTCAATACACAGTGGGACAAAATTTCAGACTGTCCTTTAAAATGTGGAAGGCCCTATATTACATCTGGTGTAAGATGGCACCAAGACACAAATGCCTTTGCTAGTGCCAACAGAGTTGACATTTTCATGTCCAGCGCCCACATTGCTTAAATAGCAAATGCACTTTTTCAAAATGAACACTGGAATAAAGTGCATTGTTTGTGCAATGTTTCACTTATTATCAATATGTAAACATGTACAGGTGCATGCAGAACGCGTGTACACACAACTCTTGTTACACACAGGGATGCGCAGCAGCACACAGACATACAGAAAAATATTACAATCTGAAAGATTGTATTATTGTGTACAATATTGTATCTTGTTGGAATCCTGCTGTTGGGTATGGTCTGCATGTTCTTTCACTTCAAGCACAAGAATATCAATTTCTTCTGCAGAGGTGTTCTTTCTTAGAACTAAGCCTATATCCACCAAGATAATAGCAATACATCTAGGTTCAAGTGTATCTAGCTTTTAAAGGGAATTAGAAATCATTGATTGTTTGATTGCATATTAGCCTATATCGTAAATTGACGGCATTTATATAACGCTTTACTAACATTCTGGCCACTCAAAGTGCTGTACAGTAAATGCCTTACAATCATCAATGGTGGTGTCAACCACGCAGAATCCATGTAACCAGCGGGAGCATATAGGGTTAGGTGTCATGCTCAAGAAAACCTCGACACTTGGTGAGGAGTTAGCGGTCGAACCAGCAACTTTCACCACCCGGCCACTGTTGCCCTATACGCAAAATACATCCATGATTCATTTAGAGAGTAAATACACAAGCCTTTTGAACCATGCGCCTGGCGCAGTAACCGTTCTCTTCTGTTCAACTAGCAAAAGTGGATTTTGGACATAGCCTGCATCCACCTGCACCATACGCTTTAGACCGTGCACTGAGATCATTAAAATGTCCACTTGTAGACACATGCGTTTTTTAATCAGCAATGCAACCCAATGGAGATAAAATATCAACATTATAAACCCAACAATATATTTGGGCCTATAAAAACTATCAATAAATAAATAAATAAATCTGCACATACTGTAAATGCACAGAATGAAGGAAGTTGCACCACAGTAAGAAGAGAAAACATAATGCCACTTAGGAATGAACTCGCATTAGTTACTGTAAGCCTGGCAAAACAGATTTGCCCTCACTGAGGCTGCTCACCTGCAGCTCTAGCAGAATAAGGAGCATGACAAGACACAATTAGCATCCTGCGGAGATGGTGGGCGGGCTTGGAAACAGCAGAAATATGTGTGTGTGTGTGTGTGTGTGGGGGGGGGGTGTTGGTGAGGAGGATAAAGGAATAACTGGGTAAGCTTAAGAAAAAGAGGTCAGAGGGGGAGAAAGACAGATAGAGATACAGAGAAAGAGAGAGAGAGAGAGAGAGAGAGAGATACAGAGAAAGAGAGAGAGAGAGAGCGAGAGAGAGATAGAGATACAGAGAGAGAGAGAGAGATAGAGAGAGAAGACAGAGTGGTCTAATGGCTTCCAGCAGCCTTCCTGCCTCCCTCAACTCAAAACATAGGAAGTATTCTAAACACCTACTGAGTCTTTTCATAGGCAGCACAGTGCCAGAGCTGCCTCAGACCGCAGGAGGCATGGCCAGTCCACTAGCTACAGAAGATGAGCATGTCACTGCCATGGCAGGTGTTAACTTGAAGTAGTAAAACATGCCTTGGTGACATATATGCATGAATAGCATACTATAATAGATTATATTACACTTTTAAAGGGAGGTTAAATTGTCTGATTTTAGGATAAAATGTGTTTATTTTCATGTGGGCCTGTGTACAATACCCATTGCATGTAATGTGATGGGTACTATATAGTGTTAACAAACTTGGCGTGTCTTAAACTAGACTTGACGTATGGCTAAATCTATTGTAGCACATTTACAATATGCAATGGCGATAAAGAGTTGTTCTGAATGTCTGATACATAAAAGCATGTCACTATCAGGAATTTATGTGGTCAATTTTCATTGGATTTTAGCATTGTCAATCACAAAACTATACATGATGCTTGTGCAGTGCTTTAATTACTTAAATAAGTTACTAATTAAAGCACTACACATTACTAAGTCTTTCCTTTTCATTTTGGCAGTAATCCTATTTAACATATGTACATTCGCAAACACCTCTCCGGGAACCATCACCTTATCGTGGTGGAGAGGTTTGTGTGTCCCTATGATCCTGAGAGCTGTGTTGTCTG
>JAODUE010024110.1:0-18011 GCA_027564755.1 Amblyopsis hoosieri
TCCTGCGTCTCTATGGTAACGGGCCAATTAGAACAGACTCCCATATGAGGAAGTCTTGGGAGAGTGTTGGGGGCGGGGAAAGGCAAGGAGGGGGGGGAGGGGGGTCATGCACACAGAAGTGGGGGACAGCTATGGCACACGCACACTAATACAGGCACGCACACACACACACACACACACACACACACACACACACACACACACACGTAGACATGCACACAGGGCTTAACATTTTCCTTCCAATCAGATCATGAATGCATAATAATAATAATAATAAGTGGTATTGAGTCTGAGGGGGACGATTAGCCCTTTAGTTCTGCTGGCTCGGGGGTCACCAGGGGCAAAAGAGACTATTGTGTCATCACAATCCTCTTGAGTATCCGCTACGTTGCAGCCTGAGACACTCTGCCCTTAATATAAAGGTGGAGTCAGCGATTGTAAGCCAATACACTAATCTGGTGTTTCTAGCCCTGGCTCTGTAAATGGGTGGTGCAGACCGCACCATAGAACACTATCCGAGCCTTGGCAATGTGTGTCTAATGTGGGGGCCCTGAAGGAAGAGGTGGTGTTGTTCTGATAGAGTCAGCATCCCTGACTTCACCTTTAACGGAGCAGAGGCACAGCAGAGGTCTGCTGCCATTCAATCACACAGACCGGTTGACGGACAGGTGGCTGTGGACTATTGCGTGCATTGGGGTTGGCCGATTTATATAAACGCCAGTGTTGCGTCAACATCACCTAGCAACAAAACATGGCTGACACACATTCAGCCTGGATTGAGGAATGTAATATGAAATAAATTTGGGCCACATTTCTGGAAAATTGGGGGGTTATTTTTGTTAGAACGCATTTCCAGTAGAACATCATGCTCATTTTAGCACCATGGACAGAACATTGGCGTTTCCTCCCTGAGCCCAAGGTGAAGCCAAGCTTCCCTGTTTGTAGTTGCATTTTTACCATAACAATTTGTTGCCGTTCGTTTCTTCGGAGGAACAGCACAGAATTACAGCGATATCTCTTCTTCGTTTATCATATCAATGAGAAAAAAGAATGGCGAACGTGTGGTGAAACACGATATTGCACTCCTGCTGTCTGAGACGAATTTATGTCCCTTGGTTAAACATTATTTTTAAGATTAACCAATCAAATCAGGCCACCTTCAGGTCTCGTATCAAACTGTGATAGTGTGATAGTCAAGACTATTCAAAGGAAGCCAACATCCTACGGTGCTTTCATTGAACACAGTGAGCAGGCCTAATGGACACGTGAAGATATTCACAACTTGTACGGTATGGAAAAAATGCTTTGATCGATGAACCCTTATGGACTAAAAGAATATAAACAAGGAATTGGCAGTTGTGGACACACATAAAACGTAAAACTTTAAACGTCTTCAGATTGAGTTTGTGGATGACATAGACCATTCATCATATAGTGCCAGCTAGGGCCGTCCCTTTCCTAGCAGTCAACCACCGTATAGCAGGTGGCCATGGTCGATCTCACCACCCTAACCACACACAAAGCAGTTATTAGACTAGTAGTATGCGATGGGGTAGATTAACAGGGCACTATAACGCTGAATAAATGCTTGGGCACCTTTATAAATTTGTCATTAGATGTGCTTCGGGAACATGCATTTCCAACGAGATATCCTGCCAGAAAGGTCTATTCTGAAATGGAAAATTTGGCAGTTGGAGGCACATATACCGCCCTTCACCAAAAAGAGCCAAACGTCTGCTTTATAACTATCAAGCATTAACCAATCAAGTTGTGGCACTAACACAAGCCAACTGTAGTAGAAGTATAACTAAATACTTGGACGTTTTAAGCATTTTATTTTTATCCAATCAGATTTGACTAGGCCTACTTCCACACAGCCCTGGCTCCATATATAGGAGGAAAACAAACAAAGTGGTGCAGACCACACCACAACAATATCCCAGCATTCGCAGTGCGTTTCCAATGTGTGGGGCGGAGCTTCTGAGGGAGCACCCTATGGCATTGAAGGGGGCGGAGCTTCTGAGGGAGCAGCCTATGGCACTGAAAAGAAAGGTGTTTTTTGTTTTGAGTTGTAATTTAGCAGGCATTCTCGAGAATGACTTACTATACCTTTCAGTATAAACCTATACAGTAGAACAAAGATTATGTACATATTTTAATCAGGAGCCACTGGGTACATCACATATGATGAGCTTGACTTGACGACGTCAGATGAAGCAGAACCGTAATGCATTTATTCCACTTGCTAGCTGCCCTCCTGAAATAGCAAAGTGGTGGTGAGCGATGAAGCCTGCGGCCTCCAGCCTCCAGCTCTTCATCCAACAGCGCCTCCGCACAGGGAACCACAGGAAGGTGACATGAGCCGCAGTGCTCCAGGAACAAGGAAGTGACTGCCAGCAGCATGAACTGGTTTGGTAGAGACACAAAGGCATGCCACAGGTGCCATTTTGTTTGGGGATATTAAGTGCTACAGCACCTATTTCCTGAAGGGAAGTGCGTTAGGAGAGGCCAGGGAGTTATTAGCCAGACATCATTATCTTCTGCTATCTCAAAGGTTGTATTGTCATCGCTTGCCATATTGCTGTATTACGTCTTTGAGCTTTTATCCAAAGTGACCTACAGTGAGTACATTTACATTATTAAGCTTCTGGCGGAAGCAAGAGGTTATTTTGTTTTGATTGACAAGCTTTCCCTAGAACGATTTACTTAGATACTGTTGATACTTAATCCACAGGTTTCCACGCAGGTGAATTCAGCACCATGGAGAGCGACACGACATTCGCATTACGCACCAGGATGTGCACAGCAAGCAAGGCCTTAAAAACCTAACAAGCAGGAAATTATGTTGTGATAACGTTTGGTGTAGTTAAATGTCACTACCATGTTCGAACTACCTATGCAATTAATGTAAATGAAATGAGCTAAACGCAAGTCAACGACTGCATGGTTTCTAAGTAATTAACCACAAAAGATAGAGGTGATTGCTCAACTTCCCCTACAATTTAATAAAAAAGATATACTTTGATGTTTACTAAAGTATATGACAACGTTGCTATTTAGGCCTAATTATTACTAAGTGTAGAGCATCTACACTATACCCCTTATCGAAGTCGAACCCTTTATTAATTTTGCAATACTGATATCTGCATATGTGAAAAGCGTATTAGACGAGACCAACGGAAGCACGGCCCCATAGATCGCTATTGAAGCTGAGCTTAAATGGGATCCTATGAGAGATTTAAGTGCGCTATGGCAAAAATGTCAACGTTAATTGGACAACAGGCCAAAACGCGTCACTTTGAGTCCAGCCTTGACGCTCAGCTTCAATGGCGGTCTGAGAGCTTTTCCCATAGGAAAACACATCTCAGCGTTTATTGGACAGTTTGTCCCACCTCGAAGCTCAGCGTCTGTTTGACTCTTGGCAGATTTCTCAATGAGGGCGGACCCCGTAATAAACAGCCACTCATTAAAAGAAAGACGTTCTGCTACATTCATATACAGGAAATCAGAGTGCTCGATACAGCACATAGACGATGTATGTATTCCGTATTCTTTTTTGCAGTCTATTTATAGAGTTCTCAGTTCGTTTGGTAATTAGGCCTGCTTTGTTCGTGTTTTGTGATTGTAACTAGCAACGTCATTTATCTGCTTTGTATGAAACATGGCAAGGCTTCATCTTAAAGCAAACCAGTGATTTAATTCCATAGCAATAATTTCAGCCATGTTGTAGCCTACGTATTTGTGCTCACACACACACCCCTGCATTTTACAAGGTCGGTTCCTGCGTGGGGTAATGTGTGATCAGGAACAGGGGTAGAAAAACCTGTTGATCTGCTCCCCCAATGTCCCACCTCGTTACCTAGTAAGATTCCATGGAACATGCCAGTGTGGCTGAGATGTGAACGAAAGCAGAACCAAGGGACAAGCACTTCAATCTGACGCAAGAAGCGCTCATGTGGAGTGAGCAAACCAATCACAAGAATGTATTTAACAGTTACAAATACATATTTGATATGCCTTGAACATTAGCCTGCTAATTTCATCTTGAGTTAAATAGATTTACTGGTTAGACAATGAAGAAATAGGGTGTAGGCGACTATCAACAACAATCTATTGGTTTACCATGAACAATATTGCTGTAATTAATAGCTGTAATTTTTTTTTATTATTATTATGGATGTTTATATTAGAACACAAAGCTAAAACGTTTGTAGGCCTATAATATTTGTAAGCGATAGCAAATAATTAACATACCAGCAGTGTAGAAGGATGTCCGCTCAAACAGGATCTATACAGCTGACGTAAGATCGTTCTTATAATACATCTATAGGTAGGCCAATAAGATCGGACATATGCTGCATATATTTAGTTTAGAAACGCTAAGCAAGCTCACAAGTAAGCTGTAAACTGAAGTCTCCTGAAAAGTTTGATTTGTTTACGGTGATTGGCTGCATGCATAGAGTGTTGCATTAGTTACCGCCCTCTGCTGGACGGTCCAGGGTATTGTACTCTGCCGGATTGACCACAGCATGTATGAACAGGTGCAATAGGTAAATGTCCCTGGATGGAGCTGCATGTCTGAATAGAGAAAATCCCTAGCTGTGCTGCACGGTCATGCAGGTCATTTACCAGGAACAATGTGTGAAAAGGGCTTAATAACAATATACCAGTCATGAGGAAGATCAGTTTTCTTTAAAGATGAAGTCAGGTAGATTTCAGTCAAGCAGGGTTAAGCCTCACCCACCCAGGCAGTCCTGAGAAGACAAATTAACTAAAAGACCTGTGTGAGTAGACAGGTGCTTTAAGTCTAGCTATTCTCTTAATACTTTGAATGAGTTTGAACCTGTTTCTCTACTCTGGTCAAGCAGGCTTTTAGAACTATGTATTAGTCTCACCCTAAACTCTGAACAGACACCTGAGAATAATACACGGACACTCAAAACACATGACACTTCCATTGCCCCTGGTCAAGAAAAACAATCCTCTCCTATGCTCTCCTGGACCGATAACACAATTTGAGGACCTCCTTATGATTGTTCCACTTGGCAGAGCACTGTACGTGACAGCTGGTGTCTCTCACTACCCAATCACTCCTCTCTCTCAATACTACAGGAGTCCTCGAGCCCCAGGGCCACCGTGAGATGGTCCACAACAACAACAACTAAAATATTTGACAGACAATAGACCTGAGGCTGTCAGCTTGAGATATACAGACAATAGGCTGGAGTTGTGAAAAGCAATCAGGGTTCGGAAGAAAGAACATCAATTTGTTTTACTCTGGATAGAAGCCAGCAATCACACTTCACTATAAATATATATTTGTTATATAAAGTACATGTTAAATTTTACTTGGTCAAGTTAACTTGTTGCCCTAACTCTGGTTTAGAGCGACATAGATAGATTTATTTATATAGATATAGAGATATAGAGATAGATATCCTCCACATTTCTCATAAATGTGAAAACTAAAAATGTACACTATGAACAAAACAAAAATACAATAATAAAAGAAATGCTATCATACTGTAGAATCAATGTAGCCAAGGGGTTGTGGATGAGACAATGGTGTAAACAGACCGGAAGATTTACATTTACATGTCCTTTAGCAGAGTGTTTATCCAAAGTAACTTACAAACATTTGTCAACAGTAGCAGGGATCATACAGTTGTCGTAGCAACATTCAGCATGCCATCAGTTAACCATGTTATACATTTACAACACATTATCTAATATACCAGGAAATAATTTCTAGAAGCACCAACAAAGTGCCAATATTCTAAGAACTGGGCAAGAACAGAAAGAGGGTAGGGATGTATTTTGTTTGTTGAGATGTCAAGGTCTCAGACAGCAAGTCTACTTCGGCTGGATCAGACAACAGATAAAATAAGTGAAAAGTTAAAATATGTATTGGTTGCTAGGGAGATCATTTGTGAGATTAAGCTAGTTGTATCACCCTGCTATATCTTGGTGAACTGTGACCCACAGTAACACTATCCGGTAGCCTATACTGACTCGCATACAAATGTATTTAATTAAATTCATTATAAATTAAAAAAAATAGTTTAGAATAATGATTTATCTGTCATTACTGTGCAGCTGTGTGTGGGGGAACATAAATAGAAGTAACCATTAGTCCCCAAGATGCAGTTATTGACATTGCATGTATAGTATTGTGCAGTAGTGTGTCTATATGTCTTTGCATAAACGCTGAGCAGGTATTTTGCCACCAACTCCCCTGAGCTAATTAATTTCACGAAGTGTGGTGGGACAACATATTGTAGTCTACTGCACGCCTCCTCTGGCCAATAATTACATTAACCCCTTTAAGTTGTGCATGCATGACACTTGATACTCTTAATAACACCGAGGTTTATCTGTGAGGAAATTTAAACCTGTCTTAAGACGAATCTATCTAACGCTACTTACGTAGAAATCCTATAGCACGCTTCTGTACTAAATATATACAGATAACTAAATAAGTTTTCCTCCCGCATCGTTACACCTCTCACAGTTTTTTGTTTAACCGATGTCAAACTGGTTCTATAATAACGGGGAGAGTAATATTCGGTTAACAGGGCAAATCACCACTAACGCTCAGGGGCACGGTAAACTCTCGGTCTGTTTCACAGTAGCTTTCGGCTTCGTTTGGTCGCTTGAAGGAGAACTCACTCACCGCGCACGCACAGCAGGGACATCGCAGAGGGGGGCTGGCGCAGAAGCCTGTCCGAACCCGGTGTGCCTTCAGAGTGTGCGCGGCACGGCTGCCTGTTGCATGGCGGACGGTGGCATCGGGAGACGGAGGAACTCTGGGAACACAAAACTCCAGATTGTGAGCCTAAAAGGTGAGTGACACGCCAAGAGACCAATGGCGAGGGTGAAATCCCCGTTTAAATGGGCGGGGACCGGCTCCCGAGAGGTAATCTGTGACTAACAGCACCCGGCGGGGCAGGCGGCTGTGTGGCGGCGGTGCGCCCACAGGTGCGGGTCTTCCTCTACGCTGTCACGCTGACGCACCGATGTCCAATCGAATCAGAGCGGGCAGGTGAGGGAGAGGAGGATCACGACGGACATGTACACATAAACTTGTTCTCTAAACACGTTTTTTATCAAGCAACGGACAAATAAGAGTTAACTGAAAGTAAACTATGCACTTAATAATGACCAATAATGAACCGAAAGTTAACCAACCGTCCATGTAAATAGCCTTTAAAGAATAACACTGTGTTCACAATGACGGCAGTAGCAGAGCTACAGTATGTCTACAGATTATCCACTATAATTACCTTTATCAAGTTAAACTAAGGATGGATGTGGTGGCATACACAATAGAATAAGATACCATGGATACAGGTTACAATAACAATATAATATAATGTAATATAATCTATATTTTATGTCTTTATGTAAAACCAATTTGACAGATTTGACAATTCAATGTAATTGAATTTCTTTGAAATCAACAAAGTAGTCTACTGCCATCTAATGGTACGCAGAAGAAATGCCTAAGTAGACAACCACATGCAGTAAAAGAACATGACCAGTAGATGGCAACTGTCACCCCTATAACCCTAACCCGGTACTATATTGGTTTATTTGTGCATAATGTATACTATTATTATTGTTCTCTCTCTGTTTTTATTCTCTATTAGTTTTTGCATCTGTCCCTGTTTTAAGGCCTACATCTTGACCTGGTATAATGAATCTATGTAAAAAAAAAATATATATATATATATAGGTTAAACATGCTTGAGATGCACTGGCGCATACTTCCCAGCAGAGGGAGCTGTACTAAAATATGTATTGTATAATAGAGGCTCAGACAACCGTATGATTTTAGCAGCTTTTTATTTTACTGGGTGTGTTCTCTTGAAGTGTCTTTGAGTTAAGTACAACACCTCAACAACAACAACAACAACACCTACACCTGTTTAAAAGGTTTGGCTACGCCTATGCATGTCAGCTCGTGATTAATATAGCCTATAGTATATAGATAGATAAATCAACATTTGTTTTATTAAAGGTGTGTAATAAAACAACAAATTAATCTAAAACCTGGTCGGTTTTAGATGATCTCAAAATGCCTGTAAATATATTGCCATGATCTTAATATGTAATGACATGAAACAATGCATACTACTAGGCTACTGTATACATGTATTGCTTACTATAGATTCAACTGTTCTTTGTCTCAATGATAAGAACACCTTTGGTTAAAGTCCTCTTGTTTTTAATATACAGTGCACCATATAGGCTATGCACTAATAGGACTGTTAATTAACATGTAAATACTCAGTATATACATATATAACTGAAATCATACTAGACATACTAGACATGACGTGTGTCTACAAAGATTAAATCTGTCTTAAATCCAACATTTTATACTGCATCTGTATCGTGTATAGTCTATTTAAATGTGTATTATGTTATTTATTGATCCATTCACAGATTTGTCCCTAATTATAATAATATACCATACATACCTCAACTATCTACCCTATAAGCATACACTTGTGCAAGCCTGTTGGAATTGCTTCAGAAAATAGAAGGTGGAGGAATTTAATAATTCAGTTGCTGACGTAGCCCGGCTCCGCCCATCCTGCGCCCCGTCGCGCACTGGCGTGTCCTGCGGTCTGGAGACAACAATAATGATTCCTACGGCAAGGACAGTTCGGAATGTTATCCATAGCCAAGTGTATCTACACGCATTCGATCATATAAAATACCACCTGCAACCCGAGTAAACGTAAGTACAATCGCTTTCGTGTGGATTTGTTGTATTGTAATGCGATAGAATAGCCAACATTGGCTTTCAGAAGCATCGCCGTTTGCGCTGGAGGCTGGAAATTGATGGTTTTTATAACGGTATTTACGCAACCTCCTGTCTCATATATCCAACGCATACACACGCTAATGGGGAGTTGAAGATACTATTTAGACAGTACTGTATTATATTCTATGTGCTACCCTGTAATGTTATGTTGTTTTTTTTCGCCGCGTCACAAAGACATGCTGTGGGAATGTCAATCGGTTGACGTCAATCGATTCATGGTCTCGCCGTCATCTTCCGCTGTACAGTTACAATACAGGACCCATAGAAATGTCTGCACTGTTTTGATCCCTGATACATGCTCGAATGGTGGCTGGGGTGTTTCCACAGCAGGGGCCTGTAATCGTCCATGTTCACCATGCGAGGCCGGTACGCGCATACAGTAGGCCTATTGCAGCAGTCGCGCTCATAGCGGCTGCCGTGCATAGTACAGACTCAAAACAACACCCGACGTTTATACAAAGAACTGCTATGATATCGTGTTACTTGCGGTACGAGACGGCTACGGTCGAGCGCGCAGGCCGACTACCAGCAGCGATAACACATAGAACAACGAAGATAGGCAACACATATGCCTACTGTATGCGCACTGTCATACGGTAGAACACATATGCCTACTGTAGGCGCTCTGTCATATGGTAGAACACATGCCTACTGTCGGCGCTCTGTTACGGTAGAACGATAGCCTAATATGCTAAAAAGCATGCGATTTTAAAAGGAGGCGCCTATTCATGACCATAGGACATTTATGGGCTAGATGTGTGTACAGTATCTGTGCATATTCGTTCTTGTGTTGTCCAACCGGGCCAAGATACGTGTCCAAGGGTTGGAGATATGCAGATGGTTAAGAGCATCAACCCCGAGGCCATTCCTTCAGTTATCGGGGTTCGAATTCAGGCCCTAACAGCTAAGCGTGGCTGATTCATTCAGACCTGTGTGACAACCGTTACAATTACAGTTTGGTCATTTACCAAGAGACGTTGATCCAAAGTGAGAAATGCCAGAGCGATTCTCCGTTCCCTTCAATCTGGAGGAATGCTGACACCTGTTTAGTCTGAAGTTGATAGATATTAATATAAGGGAATGGGTGTGGTCATCATGGCCGTTTTAGTTATTATGCCACATTTGTTATAAATATTATGCCACATTTATTAACACTAAATTAGGATATAATAGTCGTTTCATAAATAAAAATTGTTTTTAAAGGCTTATTGATAATTATGTAATAGTTATGTGTGTGTGTGTGTGTGTGCATGTGTGTGTGTGTGCATGTGTGTGCGTGTGGCCCCTTCTGCACTGTGCCAGGTTACAGAAGCAGTGTAATCCAGCACAAGTGCAGATGTTGTCGGTGCTCCACATTGTGTTGCATCGTGATCTCCTGAGTACAGCTTCACACAGCCTTTCTTATCAGGGCATCCTGGCTTGGTTTCTAACTGGTTCATATAAAAGTCGCTCTATATGACTTTCTGCCACTAGATGGCGCATGCAAGCGCATGATTGTCTCAAGACAAAAAAAATGCTCCATGGGCCTTTACTTAATCTGCCAATCTTCCTCCACAGAGAGGCTGGTGGCTTTCAGAGTATGTGAGCGGAGCTGAGCGGTTGGAAATCCTGCTCTCGCTTGCAAAGGCTCCTTCAAGTATTAGTCTATGCCCCACTCCTCCTCTTCAAGCATTAGTCTATGCCCCACTCCTCCTCTTCAAGCATTAGTCTATGCCCCCCTCCTCCTCTTCAAGCATTAGTCTATGCCCCACTCCTCCTCTTCAAGTATTAGTCTATGCCCCACTCCTCCTCTTCAAGTATTTCCACACCACTCCTCTCAAAACCACTCTTCTTTCAAAGGAAGCAAAATAGACGCTCTAAATTCATAATTCAAAACAAACCCACACCATTTTGTGATGATGTAGGCCTATCATGTATATTTTGTACTTGAATAAGCACACGGAGACCTTGCGTACAAGCACACTCTCTTATTCTTTACTGCGTCATTGCACTTCACTACAGGTATAGCTGTCCAACCTCCCCTAGATAGACTGCGCCAACCACAGGTAAGGGGTGTAATTACACGTATTAAAACTACCACACGTCACACGCTATGATCACACAGCTACGATGGGACGAGCATGTCCTGACCTCGTGACTTGCGGAGATCGGAGCGGTACTTGAGCGATAGATTGAGCGGTTGCCTTCTCCCCCGCTCAAATTACGCTCCTCGCTCCAGTCAAATTGGGATCGCTCGCTCCCACTCCGCTCTGCTCACATACGCTGGTGGCTTTTTGAGGGAGGGAGGGAGGGAGAGAGATATTGATTCTTTGATTATTCTCAACTGGAGTCAAGATCATTCACCGTGGCTCATGAAAGACAGATCATGATCGACGATCAGCTAGAGGAAAAGAATGAGTATGTTTTGACTTGTGTGACTGTGGTCTGATTTTGAATGACCGATGTCTGAATACAGTGCAGGTTTCATCTGAGGTGACGCCAGTAATCCATGTCCAGGTTTTGTGTTGCGAGGGCTCACAACACAATGTGGTTTAATGTTTATTTCTGTTTTAAGAAGAGACAATACACATTCATTAACACGGGGACATGTACGTGTAAGCTTTTGCATTTTCAACTCCAGTCCCTGACAGGTACAATATATGGCATAATTAAACATTAAAACACATATAATGTGCATACCAAACAAACTGTAAAATCAAAGCAAAACTTATGTGTAGCGCTGCGCAGACAAGCGCAGACAAGAGCACCGATGCAGCACACCATAGCTAACGTTCTTATGTCAGCAGCACGCGTGTAAACGCAACAGGCAGTAATATTGACGTCTGAAAAATGATTGAGGGCATGGCCGTATATATTGCACCATAAGTCGATATAGTAATTATCTTGATCTTATCCCAAGTCCTGTTAAGTGTGGAGTCTGGAAACAAACGCTTCAGTGTTCAGTGATGACATCACAACCACGTAGTGAATAGTGACCCCCCCTGGTGGTATGGACTGGTATGGGCTGGTGGTATACAGACTCCAGCCATTTGCACACTGCCTCCACCCCCCCTCAGAACCCCTGGCCCGGTTTTGCGCTCCTCATCCCCCGATGACATAAGAGGAGGCATGTGGGTGGGAATTAGAGGATGTCCTTTGTCCTTCATTGCTGGTTTCCTTTTTGAAAGAAGACTCTCTCTCACACACACATACAAACACACTAGTTTGTATTTAATCAGTGAATGGGGTTTTCTTCAGCTATCAACCATACGGGGCCCGGGAGGGTTCCCAGAGGAATGCCACCGCATGCACGGGTTTATCACCATGGCTACAAGTGATGTTCACCAACAACCCGAGCCCGAGTAGCCTTTGCTTATTTAATTGTTTCGTTTATCTGTTAGCAACAGGCTACGCTAGCATAATACATGATTGCATAGCCTGTAGGCAGTAGAGCGTCTGCGTATGCTACTAAATAAACCAAGTGTACTAGGCCTAACCAACTTTGGCTAATGCAGGTTAGTCTACTGACAGCCAGGGCATGAGAGGATCTGCACCGCCGCTTCAGTGCATTGTCTGTGCCATAGTGGGCGTGTGTGTGTTTGAGAGGGTGAAGATCGGAGGATCCCCGCTCGCACGCAATGCTTCAGTAGATATTTAGGCTATTACTTGGTCTGCTTTGTTTTGACCCGACACACCCGCACCCACAATATGTTCTTCTGACAAGCTTATCCGAACCCGCGCATCACTAATGGCTACATACCCCCCCCCCCCACACACACACACACACACACACACATCCCGTCCTGAAGCAGGGTTCATTAACTAACAGAGGAGAGATAAAAATGTGTAAGAAGACTATTGTCAGTCAGTAGTTGTACATCTTATAGCACTAAGGTACTGTGTGTGTGTGTGTGTGAGCCTGCATCATCAATGTCATTGTGTTGGTCACTAAGGCTTGGTAGATACTGACCTGATGCTTCACTGACAGAGGCCTATAGTTACAGTAAGGCTCACTCGTGTCATGTTACTGATGTGTCGTGTCATTGCTACATGTCATGTGACATGTGTCATGTGACGTGATCAGTGTGTCACTGCATTGCTTAGCTTCATCACTCAGCAGGAAGTCACTAGTGACCTTGTCTGTGTGTGTGTGTGTGTGTGTGTGTGTTCTCAGATGACTGCTATGACCGCCATATCCTCCAGCTGATGTCATTGCATTGCCATAGCAACTGTGTTGTTATTTTTTTGTTGACAGATATACATTTTGTTTCATTACTATTCCCACTGGAGAATCTCTTAACCGAGCTGCTGGGTCTGGTGGCTCTGCGTGCCACGAGGGGGTTGAATATTGTATGTTTGGTTATAGGAGATAGATTATTTCTGTGTGAGCAGTTCAGCCTACCTCTCCGTAATGGTTTGGGGTCCCAAATCAGAATAACACACATTCAAACATTATCAGAGTAGAACATAATCTCCTTAATAACACTGTGAGGAAACCAGAGAGCCACATTGAGCACAAGGGAACCAGGTAATATGGACACACGCAGAAAAAAGCTTTTGTTTTGCTAAGAATAACCACAGCAGGTTGTCGTCAACTGTTAGGACCTTATTGTATCAATGGAAATAAATGTAAAAATACATACGGTATCCTTATTTATTATACAGACATCAGGCATTACCTAATGTATGCTACTGTAAAGAAATCAAAAGTCATGCTTATTGTCATCAAATATGCGTAATACACTGGAATCACATACAAACCCTCACACATATAGCAGTACGGATGTTACAGTATATGCATGCATAGCTACTTACTGTACATTGAGTACAATTACGAGTACAGTATTACCAAGAGCGGGTACAGTAGGGGTCAGGCATCTTGCTCAACGGTGGGCATTGAACCCATGACCGTCGAACAGCCAGACCACTAGACTATACTAAATATGCGCACATTCTGTAGAGCATAAAGAACATAAACCACAAACATCCACAGTATTTACCACACCAGTGTTCTACGCTACAGGTCCAGCATGGAGGGTTCTTCAGTGCAGAGCCGAGGTTTCTAGAAAGTACTACTAAGTAGGTCGGTCTGTATGTTATGTAATGATTGACGGCTGGTAAACACCACTTTGTAAACAGTGAGGACCATTTGAAGGTCACATGTCAGGAGAGACATTCTGGTCCTCATCCAACACCGAGTGGGATTAAGCTGATGCACTCATCTTTGGCCCTACTTATGGTTCATGCTGTGTGTGTGTGTGTGTGTGTGTGTGTGGTGTGTACGTGCAATGCCACACCCACTAGACCCCCAGATGAATCCTCCCAATGGGGGGGGGGGGCTCTGAGTGCAGAGGGAATTTATTCTTGAATTGATATTCTTTGGCACAGTATACTAATACTACATGCTAAATTAATAATAATACTAATACTACTACTACTACTACTAATAATAATAATGATGATTAATAATGGATTCTGTGGAGAAAGAGGAAAGTTAATGGATTATTTGACTGATTTACAGTATATCAGTTAAATGTGTTGTGAGGCGTGCATGATGGGTGGGGAGGGGATGAGAACATAATTCCATTAGGCAGGCAGCTGGTGTGTGTGTGTGTGTGTGTATGTGCTTGCATTTTGCTGACTCATGCAGATGTTTCTGAGGAAACTAGGTGGAGATACTTGCAGTAATGCCAAGGTTTCCCTTTTCTGAAAACGCTATCTCTGGATAATGTAGTTTATTAATCGCAAACACTAATTGTCGTTAGCTTGATTGTTTGTTTTCTCTTCCGTTCATGTGTTAGCTGGTTATTTAGTAAGTTAACCGGTTGCTGTAGTTGCTGAGATACAGACGTAGTTAATGATGGAATATGTTCATATTGCTTACTGCAAGTCATTTATTTCAAACACTGAACA
This sequence comes from Amblyopsis hoosieri, assembly GCA_027564755.1. Classification (NCBI taxonomy): domain Eukaryota; kingdom Metazoa; phylum Chordata; class Actinopteri; order Percopsiformes; family Amblyopsidae; genus Amblyopsis; species Amblyopsis hoosieri. Next base: position 14,726 of record JAODUE010024110.1, read on the forward strand.
TGATGATATACTGTATGTCAGTGCAGAATAAACACAATATAATTATATACTTGAACCTTCTGACCCATCTAAACCCAATTTACTGTGCTTTAATGCTCTATAAGACAATCAGATAATCTTGTTGCCACTTTCGCTAGCCTTGAGCCTTGAGCCCACTGACGCCGATAAAGGTTTCCGGACAGACATCATGGTCAGATGTCCATTACATTACATTGCCACATTATTTTTCCACGTTAACTTTATACAGCTCTTTAGTAGTCTGAAAAGGAAATCCTCTTCATCATAGTTAAGTTGAAATAAAGGCGCTACCAACATAATTTCAGTAGCAATAAACACTGACCACTAAAATCTCAGCGTACAATACACAATGACCTTCTAATGTAGCCCTTATTTAAGGGCAGGGTCATCCTCCAGAACACTTGCTAACTTCAAACTCAATCGAAACAAAAACACAGAAAAAACAGAAGCTCCGCCCGCACGCATTGAAAACACATTGCAAAGCCTAGGGCATTGTTGTTTACGGCGCCATGGCTGTGTAGAAGTACCGGATTCTTTTTTCAGCACGCACAGAAAACGGTAAACTAGCGTAATACGGAAAATGGTGCATTAGCTTACAATCACTATAAAAAAAACAAAACTATACTGTACCTTTAATTACAGTCACAGAGCCACCTCAGTATTTTAATAATGACTCTCCCCCTCCCCCTCTTGTTGGTTGTCTGTCATGATGAACTGCGATGATGATTCTTCACTGCAAAACAAATCTACCTTTGGGTATTAATAAAGTTACCTACCTACCTACCCCCCCCTCCCTTCTCCCTTCCACCCTCCTCCCCCAGATGTACCACAGCGCAGACTTCCCCCGTCTCCCCTTCCACATCCCCGGCAGACCCTTCCATCGCGAGGTGTGGTGAGCTGCATCTGAAGACCTGACCCCCCTCCCCCCACCCCCCTCCCAACCCCTCTCTTCCCTCCTGAAGTGATCCTTCGCTCCACTCACTGAGACCTCTGTTAAAGCCTCCTCCTGGCCCACCCGCCCTCCACACATCGCCCTACACCCCCACCCCACCATGGCCAGCCCTCGCCAGCTGCCCGGGGAGACCCTGGTGGTGCATCACATCCCCCTGGTGCACTGCCAGGTGACCGGGGGCCGACATCGTCCACCGCCGTCCCTGAAGCGGATGCCGGGCAACCCCTTCATCCCGCAGGCCCGGGAAAGCCCCCCGCTGGGCTTGAGCCGCACCACCTCGCTGCCGGAGCGGGACGCTCTGCAGCGGGAGGCACTGCTCTACAGCAGCCTGGCCCACACCACCGCCCCCTACCCCTCCTCCTCAAGGGAAGGGGGCGGGGGCGGCGCCAAGGGGGGCAGCACCGCCAGCGACGACTCCTCCTCCATCACCTCCAGCGCCTCCGAGGAGCAACTGGCGACGACAGCGCACCACACTCTGCCCAGGTCCAAGGGCCGGGGCAGAGCGAGCCTTGCCCCGCGCCACAACCCCTTCCTGCTCAGCGGGGGGGAGGAGGATGGGGATGAAGGGGGGGAGGATGGGGAGGAGGGGGAGGACAACCTGAGCGGTTACCTGGAGGACTCATCCTTCCATCTCCACGGCGACGTCAGCTGCCCCGCCCTCGACGACGTCGACGATGAGGAAGACGAGGCCTTCCGCCTGGGCTACGCCTCGGAGCCCTTCCTGCTGCACGGCGGCCTGGGCAGCCCCTGGGGCGGGGCCCGGGAGACCCCGTGGGGCGTAACCTCTGACCTGCGTAACCTCTCTGGGCTGGAGGGCCAGCGTCGCCACGGCAGCAGTGGCTCCAACGTGTCGATGGATTGGGGCGACGATGACGACGCCGTCGTCGATGACGAGGAGGAGGAAAGAGAGGGAGGGGGAGGCAACCCCAAGATTCGCTCGTCTTCCTTGTCTGGCCGGCGCTGCTCGTGCTGTGGTCTTCCCCAGGGCCCCCCGGACCGCCGGGCGGACGCCGGCGGCAGCGACTCGTCCTGCGACAGCTCGGACGGCGTGCTGGTGAGCTTCAGCGCCATCTACAACAAGCTGAACAACGCCGTGCCCGCGAAGCCTCCGCCGCCGCTAACCGCCAACCTCAACGCCCCCCCCTCCTCCTCCTCTATCTCCCCTCCCCGCTCTGAGTGCGATCCCCCGTCATCCTCGACGACCACGACCTCCGGGGCGTTTTACCTGGACCTCCACACCTCCTCGCCGACGAAGCCCCCGTCTAGCGTCCCCTCCGTCCAGCAGCAAGGCACCTCCTGCCTGGGGAACCTCCCCCCCGTCAACGGCTCCTCTACATGCTCCTGTTCCTGCTCCGCCGAGCAGCAGGGGGAGCTGCTGGCCCTGCTGGACGCCAACTGCAACAACGCCTACAACTGCCTGCAGCCGCCGACGCGCTCGGGCTCGTCTTTGGGCGAGCTCGCCCCGTGCCTGGAGAGCCGCGCGCGCCTGGTGGTCGCCACGCAGAACTACTACAAGCTGGTGACCTGCGACCTCTCATCGCAGTCCTCGCCCAGCCCCGTGGGCTCCGCCTCCTCCTCATCCTCCTCGGCCGCCAGCTGCTGCTGCTCCGGGGTCCACGGCGGGGCTAGCCCCTCCACCACCCACGGCCAGCCCGCACAGTACTTCCTGTTCAAGCAGGACGTGGGGCGGGAGGGGGAGGAGAGGGTTGAGGAAGAGGAAGAGGAAGAAGAACAGGAGGAGAGGAGAGAGTCCAGAGTAAGCAGGGGATGGACACACTTTATTTGACTCGCTTTGGTAGCAGATTGCATTAGAGCTTGGTCAGTTAGCTACTGTAGGTCATTTAGCTTGGTCAGTTAGCTACTGTAGGTCATTTAGCTTGGTTATTTAGCTACTGTAGGTCATTTAGTTTGGTCAGTTAGCTACTGTAGGTCATTTAGCTTGGTTATGTAGGTCATTTAGCTTGGTTATTTAGCTACTGTAGGTCATTTAGCTTGGTCAGTTAGCTACTGTAGGTCATTTAGCTTGGTCAGTTAGCTACTGTAGGTCATTAAGCTTGGTCAGTTAGCTACTGTAGATAATTTAGCTTGGTTATGTAGGTCATTTAGCTTGGTCAGTTAGCTACTGTAGGTCATTTAGCTTGGTCAGTTAGCTGTTGTCGGTCATTTAGCTTGGTTATTTAGCTACTGTAGGTCATTTAGCTTGGTCAGTTAGCTACTGTAGGCCATTTAGCTTGGTTGTTTAGCTACTGTAGGTCATTTAGCTTGGTTATGTAGGTCATTTAGCTTGGTTATTTAGCTACTGTAGGTCATTTAGCT
>JAODUE010024121.1:0-12632 GCA_027564755.1 Amblyopsis hoosieri
CTGATTTTCTTGGGTTTGTGGTGTGTGTGCTAGAGAGAGAGGTCTATCTGTGTGTGTGTGTGTGTGTGTGTGTGTGTGTGTGTGTGTGTGTGTGTGTGTGTGTGTGTGTGCGTGCGTGAGAGCATAAGGTTTTCGAACATATGTGGCATAGTACTACTTTAGTACACTTTAGGGTTTATGCAAGTAGATTTCCATACATTTAAAACATGATATTTAAGAAGCTGTATCAGATAATCTCTCATATACTGTGTAATCTCCTCCATCTCATTTTGCACCATAGCCACTTTAGATAGAATAGACCATTCTCACTCTCAATAATAACTGTTAAAGTCAATCACACGGAACTATTATTATGCTCTATTAAGACTTTAGTAGGGACGAGAATTTGGCTGTGCGCCAATTTAATTAGGTCTATACAATAAAACCTTTTATTTCTGGGAGCAAACTCAAACTCTTTTAAAATGCCTGAAAAGAGACTCTCCGTACAGTATATACGTCACCCGCGACCCAGAGTCGGGTCGCGGGGGCAGCAGCTCCACCAGGGGACCCCAAACGTCCCTTTTCCAGAGCCACATTATCCAGCTCTGAGGCGTTCCCAGGCCAGTGTGGAGATATAATCTCTCCACCTAGTCCTGGGTCTTTCCCGAGGCCTCCTCCCTACTGGACGTGCCTGGAATCCCTCCCCTAGGGAGGCGCCCAGTACGGGCATCCTTACCAGATGCCCGTACCACCTCAACCGGGGGTGTCTGGGGCGCAATGTCCTGCGTCTGGAGGAAAATATTTAAGTAATCCATTAGAGAGCATCCTCAGGACACCTGGTGGTCAAAAGTTGAAGAACATACAAACACAACTCATGTTACCGGCGCTCTTCAACTTCAACCAGGAAGTTATGTATTCACACAGAAATTAATCAGATAGCCTACAATTTTGGAACCACATGCGGGCATTGGCTAGTAAAAGGCACATTGTATGAGTAGTCAATACATATTCCCTAGCGCCCCGCCCCCTAAGGACCAGCCACCAATGGTTAAAGCATAGATTTTGAAAAGCAGAGGTTTTCTAAATTTTTCGGGCCAAGGACCTCTTGGCTGATAGAAACATGGCACAGGGATCCTCTTTTAAAAATTGTAGTTGCTGGGCCAACAACAATGTATAGGGCGGCCTAGAGTGCCATGTATAAGAGTAGGCCACTATTTAAGCCAAATAATTATTGACATATTTATACATTTATAGAACAGGCTGTATTTATGTTAATGTATGTTTTCTGACACTTAAAGAAAATAAGTTTGGGATCAAATAATTTGGAGGACCCCCTGCAATACCTCTGAGGACCCCCTAGGGTTCCCGGACCCCCTGTTGAAGACCTCTGTGTTACAGCATACACTGTTTATTTGGGAGAGCGAAGGATGCTGGGAGAGACCGGCGTTCCACCAGCATCCTTCCTGTCTACATATCAAGGGTGTACAGAGACGGATTTCCAGCAGGTATATTTCCCACAGTGTTCCCACCGTACTTTCCTTTCACAGGACAAAGGATGAGGTGACAAGGCCCCGGCGTTCCCAAACCACTCGGGTCAGCCCACCGCTCTGCCCACTGCCCCTTTTTCCCCCTCTCTGGTGGCGATGGATCAATATTTGAATATGCAGCTGTAGATGTCTGTTTGTATTTGTGCCTATCTCCGTGGCGCAGGCATTTTTTGTTGTGCCAGTCGGCCGGGCAACTGGGTAATGTCTACGAGGTGGAGGGGGCTTTCCCCCGTTGACCTGAGAGCAATGGCGTTTAATCAATGCCATAACCCGCTATTTCACTGGAGGGACGCGCGCTAGAGAGATCCCTGAACCGGCCGGTTTCCCTTCCAAGCTGTTGCTCTGCCAGGTGCTCAGAGATAACAGATCCAGAGACAGACTCGCGCATCTCACACAGTTGCTGGTATTGATTCACTTAATTGGTTCAACTTAATCTCTACAGTAGTGCTTTGAAGTGCCCGGGCCCTGGTGCTGCTGGCCCAGATCAGAGCTGAGATCTGCAGAGCAGACTTTCACAATTTCATTGCCTGAATCTCTTTCTCATGCACCCGCAGACACACACACACACACACACACACACACACACACACACACACACAGACCAGTCTCAATTTACTTAAGGTAGAGTCGACTATCCTAGAGAAAGATTGCTGATATTTGAACGCGATGAAAACATAAACACTTCAATACCATACAGGGTGCTTCCTCAGAAGCTCCACTCCCAAATTGGACAAACACATTGCCAAGGCTGGGATAGTGTTATGTGGTGCGGTCTGCTGTAACACAAGTTAGCCTGGAGTTGGTCTAAAAATGCATAGTGGACTTTATTGGGCATTCCTGTTGACAATAACAGCAATGTCCACATTTGAGACATGAATTTGATAAATTAAAAATTAGCATATAGAAATACAGTAATTCGTTCTTGCGAATCATATAATAAAATGTTGCTAATTATACTTTAGCTGTGTCTGAACAACTATAGCCTACTGTATAATGGTTGGCTCTGTTTCATGACTGTACTGATGCTTGCAGCATGAGTGTGAAGCTGTAGCCTATAGTGTAGGACTGCCAATACTTAATTAATGTAAAGGCATATAACAACATTCATTTTCAGGAGGGTCTGTAGAGCATTAGCCAGCAAATTAGCTTTTACCTGCCAACTCTGGTACTAGGCTCCCGGGCTATTGTTTCTCCTTGGCTTGGTCCAAAGACCATGTTTTTGTTTTTGCCTTTCTTTCTGCTGTTTGTCAGCTTGTGTACGTGAGTCATTGAAATCCACTCACGGCACACTGACCTCCAACTGAAATGACCATTCATTGGACCCTGTGAGTGTGATAGCCTGTCGGTGTGCTTGTCATTTGCCACCTCTCATTGCAACAGCAAAGGCCTTTGCTTACAGCGTCAAGCCAAAACACACGGTGTATGCCTCTACCGGGATCAGTGGCTGTGCAGATAAACCAGAGAGCTCTCTCTCTCTCTCTTTCGTCTCATTGTGTGAATCCCTTCTTTCAGACACTCCACGCAACAGCAAACCAACAAAGCCATCACCTGCACCATCCAACTCATCAAACAGCTCTCTGATATCATCAGTGGATCTTCACGGGTATTTGCTGCCATTTTTTTTTTTTTTACTCCTCCTCTCCCTCTCCCCGCTCTAAATAAACAAATGATTAATCACAATTTAGAGTCATTAAGCAATATTCTGTGATTCTCCACAGCAAGACCGACTTAGGCTGACTAGACTAAAGACTGAATTGTCTGAGTCAGTCCAACGTTATGGAGATCTCCAGAAGGTATGCTACATCATAATGTTGAACCATTTCGACATCAACCAAATAATAAGATTAATATAGTTGGAACTACCAAAGATTGGATGCATAGGCTCCAGAAAAGATCCAGAACACAGATAGTTTATGAGCAAAAACACTGTACACTTCTCCACTTATCTAAATCATTCCACCTCCCACATACTAAACATACATACTAAATGTAGCTTAACACACTCGTTTTCATTGCTCTGTCAATTGCACACATAAGGAGGCACTTGTCTAACAACACCAATGCGTTTATGTTTTCTTTCTCTCTCTATGGCATAAAGGAAAACGGAGTGTGCAGATTCACCCCGTCTTTTCATGTCTTACTCTTTCAGAAAATTGCCGATCGCTCAAGAGCCTTGCTGTCCCCGGCACAGAAAGACAAAGCAAAGGTGAGACGATAGTGGCTAGTGGCAGAGATAGTCTGGCCTTTGATCCAATTTTATTCGGTGGAAAATGTGTGTGTGTGTGTGTGTGTGTGTGTGTGTGTGTGGGGACGGGGGGGGGACGGGACGGGGGGGGGTCAGGGGTTGTGCAGGATGGCAGATGGCTGTGCTTTGTTTGATCACGTCTTCATGAGGTGTTCTTTGATGCATATAGGCTCTAAATGAGAATGGACTGGATGAGCATTGGTATACGCTGCTGTTGAAGTAAGCGGAAATCACTTGTCAAATAATCTCTATGAGTCAGAATGTAAATGTGATCACAGTCAACACAGTTTACTATCTCTCAGTTGGCATCGTTCACATAAATATAGATAAAGCTGAACTTAGCATCCATTGGGCGATGACTAATGTGTATTACTAGCTAACGCAACATCTGTTTCTATGACCACATGAGTCATGATGGGGAAAATGCGCAATGGATTGGACCTAGTTTTAAACACGTGTCTGGTACTGCAGATAATAAAGTGGATGCATTTAGTGAAGTCTGAAAACAGTTTTCTACATTCCGAGTCTGTTTTTCAGTTATGACTCAGGAATCTTTTATTCATTTTTATTGATTGTTAAACTGACTACAATAAGTCAACAGCCAATGAGTGACAGTCGATATCACATTCCCCTTACTGTAGTTGTGTGACTCACATTGCACATTTTCCCAATGGGTATAAATGTGACCCTGGAGCACTGACTTTGAAGGAGATCAAGTCAAATTCATATAAAACCTTAACACCAGCTACTGTATACTTGTTCCTACTGTGTTTTCTAGAGAGATATGTCATCTGTCATTGTAGTTTTTTTGTTTTTTTTCGGTTTCGTTTTCTGCTCCTTTTACACCATCTTCAAAGACTATTATGTTGGGTGAATTTAGAGTTTCAGTATGAATAACAACAATGAGATGTACAGGGAACCTTATCAAAGCACCCAATAAACCCTGAGGTGAATACATTCATCTAGTTGATAACAAAATCTCATTATGCAGCCGCTACTCCTCTAACGCCATGCGCTGCTATCTTTGTAATCTTTTCAAAGTATATCTTGGTGCAGTTGCAAGTCATTTTCCCAGGTTTGTATGATATGAATTACAATAATATCACCTTTTATTAATAAATAATAAGGCATTCTGTTTTCTGTCTTTTTTTTTTACCTCACAGTTCTCAAGAAATGGTTAAAATATCTGGTAAGAGGTGAGAAGAGAGAAAAACATTTGCCTCGGAATTCATAAAATCTCCCCTTTGTAGCCACATTGTATAGCTTAGAGTAGAACTTGGGGCATTTTCTTTTTTCTTTTATCAGGTGAGCCGGGAAGTCGTCGGGCTTTGATGACATAACCAGCAGAGTGTCATCATCACAATATAGCCAATACAGTCAAGTGATGACAGTGGAACATGATACAGAGCAGAGCCATTTAGAAGAGAGAATCGCGTCAACTCCATTCACTCCAATGGATCATTTATTTCACAGCAATGTCGGATCGTGGAACCTCAAAACAGTTGCTCTATAAATCATATTGGACATGTTAATAGATGCATATTAACTAATACAGTAATTACCAAATATTGCAGTTATGCATCTGTATTATAAAAATTGCCCACCAAGCACTTCTGAAACTGTTATGCGTCTCCATGAACCATGTGACCATTGAACATTTTATCCGTTGGATACACTCTCCTCCGCATGGATCTGATAAGAGTTGCTTAAAATACACAGTGACATCTAGGATGCCATACACAACGAACCAGTAGTCATTAAACCAATATTTGGTTATTTCTTGGCCGAAAATATCCTATGTTTGCTCTCTGATGACTCCCTAAAGATCACTGTCTCCAGTAAGAGTGTAGTCGTCTGGTCAGCGTGACGACACGTGGCTTGACAACTCGGTGACAACAAATGGTTGTGGCCTATAGCAACCAAAAGTTAAAACAGTGGTGAAACTGTTTCACATGTAGGCTATTCACACAAAGTTTATTTATTTGTAATTATTATGGCTATTAGTATACAGTATATTCACATTATGGTGAGCTCCCAGGCGACGCCTAGAAGCATTCAGTGACACTGATTTGGACCACAAGTCAGTGTCACTGAGTTGTCTTACTAAGCAATCGCACAACGTCACTTCCGGGTATTCGCTGACCAGACGAATACTCTATACCAGTGGTCTTCAACAGGGGGTCCGGGACCCCTAGGGGGTCCTCAGAGGTACTGAAAAAACATTGATGACCTCTGGTATGTCTTATACCCTTCCGAATGACAACTACCCTGCTCTGTCATATTGCTAAGTAGAGCTAGGACTCTTAAAGTAGCGTTATCTTATATAACTGTGATAACCTTGAATAACGGACATACGTGGATACAGAGTAAGTGTGACCAGGGCTATATCATTACTCCTCTGTATTGTACCTGCAAATACTTTTCTATTATGCAATATAGAAACTTTAAACTGTGGGTGGGTGGACTAGTGCTAGTACCCCGCCACCCCCCCCCCTGAGAGAATAAGATGCTCGTCTCCGCCGTAGATCAAGTGGACGATGATTCACTGCGTGGACATCTCACCAGTGCCATACATATTCATTTGAGACGGGAGAATAAAAATAAATGCCCCACCATTCCCTACACATACACACACATATATATGAGCGCGCACACACACACACACACACACACACACACACACACACATGACATCAAGACAACAAAAGGTCATATGTCTGCTTCTGGAGTCTACCTGAACTTATGCACACGTCTTGCGACTATTGATGGAATAATGAAATAATAACGTCTAAACAATAATAATGTGTGCCGTTTCGTGTTCTTTGGTTGTGTGGATGTTTGCGGAGGAGGCAAGATGCTGCGGTGATGCTCGATGAGTCACATCTCCGGTGGGGCCGGCACACAAATGATGGTGACTCAGTCAGTCGCCGATATACTGACCCACCGCGGTCCGCAAACCAGACTGACCCGTTCAGTGAGCCAAGAAGAGGTGGAATTCATTAGAAACGTATTAAAGAAAAATACTAACAAAGAGAGAAATACTAAGAAAAACAGCAATGTTCCCATGGGTTTAACTGTGTGTGTGTGTGTGTGTGCGTGCGTGTGCGTGTGCGTGTGCGTGCGCGTGTGTGTGTGTGTGCCTGTGTGTCTGTACACATATATGTATGTAGGTGTGTGCTTACGTAATTTGTGTGTGTGTGTGTGTGTGTGTGTGTGTGTGTGTGTGTGTGTGTAAGTGTGTGCCTGTACACATATACTGTATGTATGTAGGTGTGTGCTTACGTAATTCGTGTGTGTGTGTGTGATGTGTGTTCTTGTGTTTTTGAGTGTAGGCGTGTTTCCATGTATCCGTGTACAGTATATGCTGGCGTGTATTTGAATCGATTTGCATGTGTCCATGCATAATTGATTACCTTGATTGACGTGTGTGTGTGTGTGTGTGTGTGTGTGTGTGCATGTGTGTGTGTGAAACCAGAGTCCACAGACCCCCTTTGCGGAGCTTTGTGAGGATGGTCCTGTGTTTGGCGAGCCGGTGGACGGCAGTCAAGCGTTCCTGTCCGAGATCAGCGAGGAAGATGTAGAGGTTTTGCATCAGAGAGAGGAGGCCTTACTGCAAATCGAGGTTAGAACACATACAGTATATATACAGTACTTTAATCAGTACTCTCAGTATTTCACTTTGCCAAGCCATACCTCTGTGGAGCCTTTCTGGCTTGCAGCTTTCCGATGAAGAAATCTTTTGTAGTTTTTTTATTTTCCCGCCGAGACTCTTACAGACACTATCAAGAACAAGTAGCCGTGGTCACTTTTATTTAGAACCGCCATACATTTGAGCTCCAGAAATACCTGGAATTGAAAATAAGTTCAGAAGCAATAGCTGCACATTTATTTTCTCCAAAATGTGGTCTCCCAAGGGGGCTGAACATGGCAAGTTAGTAAGTAGAAACTGAAACTTAGGCTTATTAGTATGTTGTTACTGCGCTTAGGTGCTGCTATGGGGATATTGAATGGCGCCCAATTACTAAGGTACTTATATGGGCTTGTTTGTTCCTCTATCGTGGCGAGGTGTGTCTGGAATCATAATGGCGCCAGGCTAACTTATGAAGTCATGGTGTAAAAACATTTAATGTACCCAGACCAAGGACCGGTGATGTGGGCAGAATATCATATCAAGCTGTTTTTATAACTTTACAATGTTTGAGTTGTAGAGTAGAAATTAATCTGTGATTGTCTGAAACTATGATACAGTATTTACAGCATATTGTAGATTACTTTTTAATTTCATTTACATTTATTGAAGACAAGGAATAGTAAAAGATGCAAAAACTATCATGGATTACCAATGAAGGTTTACACAATTATATAAATGGAACTCAGGTTGTGAGATAGTATACGTAACTGAAGCAATGTTAACAATATTCCAGTGTAATCAAGTGGTTGTGAGTCATGTATCCACTAGGGATGGCACGGATACGATACTGAGATCGGAAATCGGTCCTATACTGACTTAAATAGCTGGGTCGGTGACAATTGGACAGTTGTAACCGATCTATGGGGCTGATCCAATTAAATTGAGTTACAAGCGTAGGTCTACTGTCAAGCATCAGACATGTCTAAGCTTTACTCTACAACTTTGTACAACAACATGGGCTATATATGGGAAATATTACAATGCTGTCAATGTATGTATATATGCATTAGTTTGAGTGGTTAGGTTTAAGTTAAGTTGCAAAGTAAATGACAGCCAATCTCTATTTTAGGACTTAGATGCTTTTTAGAAACCTGCTGCTCATAGTGTTGCCTGGGTAGTTTCTTACACGAAACACGATTCCCAGTCTCTTCCTCACAGTGAGGAATACAGCTTAATCACTGGGATCGGATCGGTACTCGGTATCGGCCGATATCCAAAGTGCAGGTATCTGTATCGGTATCGGTATCGTTATCGTTATCGGGACTGAAAGAATTGTATCGTGCCATCCTTAGTATCCACCAACACCATATCCCACCCAACCCACCAATGTCCGATTATTAATAATGATGCACTCTGCAAGAGAAGAATCAGCTGTTTTAAAAAAAATAAAAAAAATAACAAAAGATTTCGATGTGCCAAACGTCCTCAGCTGCCTCAAACCCATGTGGCCGAATCAAAGCGTGCGTCAGTCTGACACATGGCGTCGGAGTGTGCCTTTTTAAATGTCTAGCTTCACGTGGCGGTTGAGCTCTGCCAGCATAGCTCACCATTCTCAACATTTGAAGGCTAATGATGATGTTTTCGGAGCGCCGCGGCATAATGAAGATGGATCTGCCCTCGTTCGGTGCAGCTGCCTGAACTTCATCAACGCTCACATCGCCGCTAATCCGGCTACAGGAGTGCCGCAAAGCAAAAAGAGTATCAATCTGTCGCCGGCGAGGAGTGACGCACGAGCAGCGGGGACTGTTGAGGGGAAGCTTGAAGTCGCTGACAGCTCCATTTCAGCGCCGGCCGCTCAGACGGAGGACAGATGATTGGTGTTCAGACGGCGCTGTCTGGCCTCAGCTTTAGTCATACCGCCACGGATAAATGTCATCGCCGCTGCTCGAGACAGGTGCTGAGGGCTTCCAGGCCCTTCCTTGGGGAGGGGGGGAGGCTGATAGCATCTGACACTGTGTTTTCTCTCATCTGTGGCCCCTGCTCCGACCGACTCTCGCCAGCCAAACATTCTCTCCGGCTCCTGGAAGTCCATTCTGTTAAATCAACAGTGTCATTTCTCAAGCCTCTCTCTAGCTCTCTCTCTGTCTCTCTCACTCTCGCTCTCTCTCACTCTCTCACTCTCGCTCTCTCTCTCCCTCTCTCTCTCTCTCTCTGTATCCCTGAGGAATTGAGAGCAGCATCTGCCATTGCTATCAGCTCACTGGAAATCAGTTGATCTGGAGCTTCAGTTAGTTTACCCTTCCACAAAAAGACAGAGTGCATATGTGCTGTTTTTTGTGTGTGTGTGTGTGTGTGTGTGTGTGTGTGTGTGCGTGTGTGTGTGTGTGTGTGTGTGTGTCTGATAAGTCATCCACATCTTGCTGGTTGTAGCTAGGGAGGCTATAGTCACGGTGTCATGGTGCAGTGGTTCCAGCAGCATCTGTTGGGGATTGGGAGGTTAGTGAGCCTCCTTACGCTCCCCTACAGCAGGGATACTGTCTTTTCTATGCTCCCCTCCTCTCCCTGGAAGCCTTTACCCTCCCCATCTTGGGGACAGCTAATATAATTCCTGCAAATCATCCTTGAGTTTTCAGAATTGCATTATCCTGTGTTCTTGTAGGAAAATGCAGTTGTAATATTTGCATAGCTTCCTGCGGCTTCTGTCTATATATGTGTTTCTTGAACGTTTTGACTCCTGATAACGATACAGCAACAATCCAATAATAACAACAAAAAAATATAAAACATACATTATAATAAACCGAATGAATTGTATTTGAAAATAAGTGGAAATCATCGCATGACCACACAGTATCGTCTAGCGGCCGTTCATAGATCACTGGGGTGGGGGGTTTGCGGGTTCCTGACACCCTGCATGGAAAACCATTATGCTAACCCCACCCTCAAAAACCTGCACCCCCGGGCTCCACCTGAAGTTCCGTGTCACGGGAAGCCATCCCGTCAAGAATGAACTCATAAAGTTTAAAATTACCCAGGGGCATGTAACAGAGGGCGTCTTCTCAAGGGGAAGCTGAACACAACACCTGGCCAAAACACAGCCGAGCGTGTCTGTGCTACCAATGGCCCACAGATCTTCCCGTTTTACCCTTGAGGTGGGAGACCCAAGGGCAAAACGGGCTGCAACAGAAGGCCGACCGCCCCAGCAGACACAAAACATGACATCTGAAAAAAACACACGCTTATTAGCATTAGAGTAGACTATAGTTTAGTAGCAAAATGATACGCTCTTAACTAAGGCACAAAAAAAAAGAGAAAGTATTATTGGGAAACAATAAAGCATATTGCATGATGCCACACCAAATTTGTTTACAGGTTGCAGTTGCAACAAAACTGAACTTTTAAAATATGTATTATTTGACAACCCTATTAGTATAGATTTAGAACAAGATGGAAAGTTAAATGGATGGATGGATGGAAAGGTAAAGGTACACTACACCCCACCATAAGCACTCGCTTTCTTTTTATTTTACCTTTATTAAAGAAGGTGGTTTTATTGAGAATAAAACTACATTGTCTAGAGACCTGGCCGAAATAGGAGCAAACTTCCAGTAGAGTTTCATGTTGATTAACACATGCATTCAAACATTCAGGACAAGGTTATACATTTTAAAATAACAATAACAAATATACATTTAAATGAAATTGATACAAATGTTTGAAATAATATGAGTAAGATGCACACAAATGGAAAAGAATAATGTTCACTATCTTGTAAAACGGCACATGTCGAGGTCTGGGATGGCATCAGGCAGTTAGCGAAATGTCTGCGTCATCAACATGTTGAATGCAAGAGGGATGGGCTAGCAGGAACACCGAGTCGTTTTGACGAGAGCTAAATGTCCGTCACGGCCCGATAACTGGATCAGAGCATCTCCCAAAATTGTGAGGCTTGGGGGGGAAAGGGGTTTGGGGGTAAAGGCTGTGCTCCTGAAGTATAGAGAACCTACCCCTGGTCTCTGAGGATTACCAACAAGTGACCAACCATAAACCGGGGGGGCAGGGTGTTGGGCACCCAAGGCTCTTCCTGGTTCCAGCAGCCCGTACAATGTGTAAATGGACTGCATTTATATAGCACTTTCATCCAAAGCGCTTTACAGTCACACAGACATTCATACACTGATGGTGATGGCTGCCATGCAAGGTGCAACCAACCACCAGGAGCAGTTAGGGGGTTAGGCATCTTGCTCAGGGATGCTTACAGGTAGGTCAACACCAGGGTTTGAACCCACAACCTTCCAGCTGGGAGCCCAACACCCAGACCACTAGACCCATCCTGCCCCATTGTGTGGCCACAGAACGCATTGAGCGCGAATGCTAACATTTCGACCGCCATGATGTTTTGGCTCATCGGTGTATAGTCTAGAGAGGGAGGTGGATATTATATTTCTTTAGCCTGCATCCATGTCATGTTAGACTTGCTCTGTACAGGCTGCTGGAACCAGGAAGAGTTTAACACCGTAAAGCCATCTGCAGATATATAGAGGGCAGAGAGATGTCCGCTGTTTCAGCAGCAAATCATATTTGGCGGTGAAAGTGTGTGGTTTCTTATGCCCCCCCCCAAATCCCCCATCCTTGCAGAAAGTGTGCATGTAAATCTACTTAACAGTTTTTCTGCTGTGGCAGTGACACTGTGTCCTACCACCCACTGCCGTCGGGCTCACGGGGAGATGTGGAGAGAATTTCATATCAGCATTAAACACACTTATCACAGGGAAGGAGGGAACGCGCGAGAGGACACCGCCAGATCTGTCGCTTAACCCTCCCCCTCCCCGCCAACCACTGTCCCTCTCCCACGCGCCTTGCCCGCAACTTCGTCATCCTCCAAAGTCACTGCCGCATTTAATCAGAATGTGTCAAATGAATGGTTTATTATCAACGCATGTTCACATACTCGTCAATCGCGTTCCGTCTGATAAATGGACTCTAGGTCAATGGAAAGTTTTCAGTTGGAACTTCTCAAACCGCATTATCCTGAGTTCTGCTGACTTTCACGTCAGGCTGAAAAGCCTCCACTGACGACAGACAGTTTGTCTGCCTCTACACGGAGGTATTAGATTGGGTGTTAATGTTGTTACCTTTGTAATGACACAGCCAGGCTGGGGGGCGGGGGCGGCCGCCCCCGGGGGGGCGGGGGGGGGGGGGGGGGGGGGGGGGGGGGGGGGGGGGGGGG
>JAODUE010024132.1:0-23069 GCA_027564755.1 Amblyopsis hoosieri
ATTTCAAATAAAAATCATTATTTCTAACCTCGTCAATGTCTTGACTATATTTTCTATTCATTTTGCAACTCATTTGAAGAAAGAATGTGTGAGTTTTCATAGAAAACATGAAATTGGGTGACCCCAAACTTTTGAACGGTAGTGTACATTTATAACTTATAACATACTGTATTTTAACTCAGTATATGTGAACGGATGGGTGTGTGTTTTGTGGAGATAATGTTTCCAAATGTATTCATGTAGAGGTGTAATATCAGTGCTGGGGGTTGCTAGGGGTTTGTTTACATGAGAGTTGACTTCATTTTAATGTCAGCATCGGCCCTTGAATCAGACAACCCCCAGCTGTTAGATTGTAGAGAACCATATCCAGCTCACACTCCAGACCCCCGGCTAGGCTCCACGTTTCATGATTACAGTGAAGTGCCCAGTGGCGTCCATTTTGTTTCTGGATTACCTCCACATTGCCCAGTGTTACAACATATTGTAGTTACAGAGTGTCACTGGCCACAATGATAGCAAAACAATATAGAAACATTGATACTACATGAATAAAAACATAACACAAGTACACAGTAAGCCAATATAACAGACACAAACTATAAACTGCCAAATCGTCGAGAGAGAGAGAAAGAGATAGATGGTGGTTATTCTTAAACAGATTGATACGTAGATAAATAGAGCAAGGTTGAAAGTGAAGCTAGCAGCCAGCCTAGAGGGAGAGAGAGAGAGTTGGAGGAGAGCATAGAGGATAGTCTTGATCGAGAGAGAGAGAGAGAGAGAGGCAAGACACAGTTAACTGTCGTTCTAGAAGCTGCTTTGATGCTGCTGATGTCAGAAAATGTTCCTTCTCCTGTAAGGAAGAGTCCAACATTCTGTCTCCTCTTATCTCTCCAGGAGAGCTCGTACAAAAAAGAACATCATCACACAATTAAATTATTCTTTTCATGGTCTTCTCCTCTCCAAAACTTTGTTTTGTTGCGACCGCTTTTGTTATTGCTTTAGAATTGATTACGGCAGTGATTTTGTTTGTAGTTCTGTTGTTGTCAGGTGCAGTTGAGACTGATAACACTGTTGTGTAGCGTTAATAGTTTGGCTTTGGAAATCCCTCTGCTTTCTGCTGTTGTTTAAGTGCACGTCTGTGTGTGTGTGTGTGTGTGTGTACACGCAGAAAGAAGTTTTAAATCTTTCTGCGCGCTACGTCAATCACACTCATATATCTCAATGTGTGAAATTGTGTGCACGCACACACACCCTAATACCTACATTAATACCTGGATTTAGACATTTTAATATAATAAAAATAAAATTTAATATATGTGTGTGTGTGTAAAATAATACTGAAATAATATGGAATTGCACTGTTCTCAATGCAATTACTATAAAGTAATATATCCATTGACTTTTGTGTAGAGGAATACCGAATAAGAGCATATGTAATTTTCTCATATGTACTGTATAGTACAATAGTATGTGTGTGTAGGTGTGTGTGTGTTCATAGCCTCTGCGCAGCTCCATCAGTATTCAGCGCTATGCCACCAAACAGTCAGTGCAGCGGCCATGAAAACAGCTCTAGACAGGCCATTCACTGTTGGTTCCAGCTGAACTCATTCCTCATTTGAACACACAGCTGTAGAAACGTTTATTGGCAGCCTTCTTTGTTCACCCATCGCCTGCCTACGCAGGCATGAGCTAGTTCAGCATTAGCACTGCACTAGTAGCCTACTGCAGGGCCTGATGGCATCTCAGAATCCACTCTAGATAATAAAGGAGTCACGTCATGTGTTGGATTTATCCCTGGGGTGCCCTGGAGGGACGGGCTTTAAAAAGGACAGCTTATTTAGTGTCACGTTTTTTTTAAATATGAAAAAAGTGACACAATGTCAGGGAAAGGAGGCTTCAAATGGACTGTATTTATAGATTAAAAGAAGAATGGAGTATAACACACAAGGGGTCTTCAAAAGAAGTGCGTTAATAAATTAACACTGGGAAAGTGTGGGTGAAAAGTTAACTACGGTAATCGTCTATTTAAGAACAATCTTATTAAAGAACAATTGACCATGCATGCTTTAAGTGAAGTACACAAACATTAACAATATGTTAGGCATTACCGTCACTGGTCATGCGCGTTAGGTTACCTCTTTATACATTTGTCACAGATTGTACTTCGGTAGCTTTCAAGCCTTTTCTTTAAATCTCAGAAACTGACATTTAGCACTATAACGTTTTAGCTGTATCATGCATTCAAGTTAGAAATCTGTCTCTCAGTCCATTAATGTGGCCATGAAAACACATATACAGGCACAAGCTGTTTAAAATGCACCTCTCTTCTCATCACGATGCTAGGGTTGCCTGGACATGACCTTCTAAGAATGAGACATGTGCTCGGCATTAAAGACCCATCACATACTAACCTTCGGGACAAGAGAAGATGGAAAATAATCTATTTTCACCAGCTATCGATTGAACCATCATGTTTCTCCTTATCTCTGCCATTACCAAGGCTGTGAAATCAATATCTGGGTCTGATTAGCTAGTGTAGCTGTCTTTAGCCTCAAGCCGAAGAACTCAGTCTCCATATCAAAGACTTTTAGTGGCTTTGAGTTTTACAAGGGTTTAAATTACCGATAATGTGCATTTAAGCCCAAAATTAGACATTGCATTATTTCAAATCCAGATGTACAACAAAATATACATTTAACAGGAATACAACCATGTTTATTTATTTATAGATACACTGAGCTACCACTTACAGGGATCTAGCAGCAAAGCATATCTATACTAAACAGAAAATCCATAATCATACTCGGATTAGACTGAGAAATAAATGCATCCTGCAAAGCTTTTTGTAACAGTCTGCCAATAACTTAATAGAGGATGATTCTTTATAGTGCTACCTGAGCTATATTTACAACTTTTAAAAACATATACAGTAGACCTACTTATCTTTTGCCATACTTTCAAAGCAGTAACATTTAACAGGACAATTTTCTTATTTATAAAACAGTTCCAGAACAAATGTCTAACATTTTGTAATGGAGCTCAATTTCCTCAGTAGGTAATCTCCAATCTGTAACGGATCAGATTTTAAATGCTCCTGCCATCCTCCTTTGATGTAGGACTGTGTAAAATGTTATAAAAAGGTGTTTAATTCACATCTGAGGATATCATGGGAGGTGTGTGTGTGTGTGCGGGGGGATTATATACCTGATTCCAAAATTCTTTCTAAATCCTCTTTGGAGAAAAGTATTTACCTGAAGTTCATAGTGAGCATCTCTAAACCTTACAGAGCGTTAGTGTGTCCATCTTGTCAACTAGACTTTAGCAACCTGCTTCCTTTAAAAAGCCACCGCAGTGTGTTTGAGTTTTGTACTGCTGAATCAATCAAGTACATTCTGCTCCGCTTATTTCACATGGGGGATTTCTCATTTTAGCAGAAATCTCTTCAGACCAACACTGAGGTGAGTTCATAAAATCAATAACCAGAGGAAGGTGAACTGATGGAGGTCCTCAGTTGTTAATATAAGAGAATTTACAGGACACAATTGTAAGCCTGCATCAGGAGGTAAGTAAATCACCTTTGTTTGTCTGGTGTACCAACAGTGCAATCACCATGGTGATGTGGTTATCAACACTAATATAATTCCAGCCTGCATTTGTTTCTAACCACTAGGGAGCAGAAAGTAGTCTCCAAAGCAGATTTGAAAACACACTTTAAAGTATTAATGTGTGATCTGGCCTGCAACTAGATGTTAGATTACGCACCAGCAACACAGAACAAAACAAGTGCTTTGTGGGCCACACGCACATGCACTAAAATGCATACTCGTACAGCCGGACTGGCTATGAAAACAAACTAGCAAGATTGATTACCGTACAACATGCAGGAGTGTGGTGTCATTCACTGCCCAGGATGAAATTACTCCAACAGTCTGCTGCTACTGTATATTAATATTTAAAATATAGTCAAATACTTAAGATGAACACTCCTTTGAGTTTCTTCCACTGTCATTATTGCTGGAGAAAAACTCAATTGTTTTACAACACAAAGTACACATTTGTAGCCTGGCTCTGCCCGACTATGGCTCTCAGCTCAATTTATTTTAGCTGAGATTACAGTCTGGAAACCCTGTTCGCATTAGCGTTAGCACAGCCACCCTGCTGGCGGGTGGTGAGTTAGTGAGATGACGTTTAAATCAAGCTTGTTTTGAAATGGTGGTTGTGAAACAGTTGTAGCAACTCTGATTGGTTCAGCGCTGTCCAATAGTTTCACAATTAACCAGAGGTTTACACCAAGTAGGAGGAAATGACTGCAAATACTTCCCAATGGAGCGTATAACATAACCAGACCATCACTTTGTGAATATGGTCTGGTTACACTGGGCTACACATTTTGTGCAATTATGCCAATACGGATCTACATTAATTAATCTGATCTGTTTCTACAGTGTATACAATTATTCTATATTAGAAAAAGAAAAACAGTCTTACCTAAAAGCAGGGTCAGTCGTTCTTGCTAACTTTGAGCTCAAATCAAAACAGTATCGCTCCGCGGTCCTCCACGGTGGCACATTGTGAAGCAAAGCGTAGTGCTACGGTTTTGTTGATATGAGCGGTGTTCGCCAATTTGTTTATGTTCCTATTTACGGAGCCAGGGCTGTGTAGAAGTATCATAATATCTTTTCAACTCGCACAGAGAACGGTAAGCTAGAATTTACCAATACAAGCACACACCCTACACCACACACACACACAACCACGTGCACACACCTCAGCTAGCAGAAACAAATCAATGGCAATTCTTAATGGCCCAATGAGCCCCAATACGTGAAGCTGATTGGGTGAGCACCAGTTAAGAGCCTCAGGCAATGCTTGGACTGTGTGCAAGTGTGTGTTATCGTTGTTGTCTGTTCCTGGTAATATCTTGTATAGATTTTACAGCCCCTATTTCCTATGCTCATTATCGGCTTCATTTGCTTCACATCGCCACAAGCTGTACAGTATTTGTGGCCAATTAGCAAGTGTAGTGTTACGGTTATTTCATATTAGCTCATGTCAGCTCATCTTATCTTACATTACCACACACTGTCTCACCTTAGCTTTCTTTGAATCCACCATGCATTGATCAGGTGTTTCTGATTTATACCCTGATTAGGCAAGCTAAGAGGGTTTCGAACCCTGTCGGGCATCTGGCTTGGTGTCTTTTATAGATAGAACAATTTAAATGACCTCCAATGTGGCTTTTCATGTCACTATTAATGGAATGGCACTATAGGATGAAACAGTTTAGTAAACAATAATAGTATTCCTGTCAAAGAATTGTGGTGGATTATTATTAATAATATAAGTGCAGAAACAATGGAATAGAGGCATCGCAGCACTTAGCCAGACCCTAGAATAGAAGAGATCTAGAATATTCTCTGTTATGGACTGTGGATGAGACTATCCAAATGGTAACTATTAAATCAAGCATTATTCCAGCTGTGTCATAAATCATGTGCCCCATATTAAAAGCCTGCAGGTCCTGGATTGTGGGTCATTCATATTAGTGACAGATCTAGCAGGACACTATAGGACTATATACAGTCCCCTCCAAAAGTATTGGCACAGCAAGGCCGATTCCTTTGTGTTTGCTCTACACTGAAGACAACAGTTTGACATCAAAATATGTATAGACAAAACGTCCAGCTTTAATTTCCTGGTATTTACAGCTAGATGTTTAAAACACTTTATAATTTAGCACATTGTGTATTAGACAACCCAAATATTTTGTGTGACTGACAGTTCCTTCTTGTTGTCTCATGATAGATCGATTGTTTTAACAATAAATAGTTATGAATGTCTACTGTTGGGTTTAGCATTGGGTTGTGCCTGAGACGACTGCATTTGTGTTAGAAAGGACATATCAACATGAACACCAGATAGCTGTCTTTGGGAGAGAAGCAACCTGTTATGAAGCTTAGTAAAGAGGGAAATCGACCATAGCCCTTGCACTATAATTGGGTATAGCTGTGGCAATCATTTTGAATGTCCAGGAAAAGAAAAAAAAATGGGTGTACTGAGCAAGACATCGAACAAGCTGACAAAGGAAAACAAGTTAAGTTGATGACATTGTGAGAGCTGTGAATCAAAAACCCAAAACATAGTCAGTTACATCACAAACCACCTCCACAATACTGTTCAAGGGTGAAGGTATTTCAATCTTTAATGAAAACTAAGAGCCCTGTTTTACACCTGGCACAAAGCAGTGCCAAGTGTATTTGCGCACAAACATGCAAAATTTAAAAATAGTGCAATGTGAAAGATTAGTGTACATCAACATATTTCAGAGAGCATTGGTGGATTCTTGTTGTTAGATCGTCTGCTCATGCGAAATCACTTTGTGAACAAGCAAATTCACCATTTTCTCTTCAGAGAAACATTATTTTTTACTTGGTAAATCTGCAGATATAATAGCAATCTGCCAAGTTGCAAGCATGCTTGGCTGAAATAGCAGATGACAATTTGATTGGTTTATTGTACGCTCAAAAGACCAATGAATAATGAACAGGGTAAGTACAACCATTTTGAACCATGAAGCTGTTAAACTACCAAAATTGGATTTAGACACACCCTAAACACTTGTGCCTTGCGTTTTAGATTGTGCACTTAGATTGTTAAAATAGGGCCTAATGACTCTGGCCACTGACTTGTTTGTAGAACCTGTAGAATGAAAAAGCTTGTCGAATATGCTACAAAGCATTTATAGAGATGCCAACAGAAAAACAATTTAATTGACAAATGGACAGCCATTGTCGTTTTATAACCTTATTAATGCTTTCTCAGGTTGAACCGCACATTTTGATCATATGTCCACAGTAAACCGTTGATTTCAATAAGTATGGAATTTACATATGTATCTGCTGTAGCCATCATTCCCATCGCCAAGTTCGAATGTAATTGTTTAAAAAATGCAGCAAGTACATTGAACTTGACGGACAGTGTATACAAGTTTTCTGATATTATTTTTTCTCCTGTGATAAACATAATACAGTATCCTATCGCAGTTTTTTAAATAATAAAACATAATATATATTTTTATAAATTTATGAACTAAACAATCAAATATATTTTATTCTGAGTTAAAGTAAAACATTGCTAAGAAGCATACTGTTCACTGGCTCTTAAGGCCACCGCCCTGAAGGCGTCGACACGCGTCAAGAGATGCCAGGATTTTAGAACTAGCTCTTTTCAACTGGGCAACACCCAATGGAGGAGTCTGACGCGCATCGACGCCAAAGTTTAGAACGCTGTTCTATTTCTTGGGCGTCCAGCCATAAACATGCATTGAATATCTGCAGGTTTCTCAGCTCCGTCAATATGACTTTACCTTTCGAACGTTGCATTCCTTGACGCAGCGCCAAATTACCTTTAAACTGTGTTTTTTAAAAGCTTGTTCCATGTGAACGCAGCATTACTGGAGTAAATGTAATGTAGTCCAGACTTAATAATGAACTCGATGTATGAGTGACAAGTCCATACGTGTGTGCACATAGCTGCCGTAGCTCCTGTTAGTGAGGATAATGGTTGGGTATGGCACTAGCCACATTTGAACCCATACCGGTAGGAATACCTGGAATTTGGTGCCAATAGTCTACCCAACTTTATTTGTTTGTGTGTTTGTCTTTACTTTGTCTAACAAATGTACAGTAATTAGTTGTAGAACACAGCATTGCAAACTAGACGCATATGGGCATGACTGCTATTTTGTTGTGCCAAAGCCCATATGCCAGAAAGTCTTGGAATTAGCAGCATCCTATAATTCTATAGAAAACCTTTGTCATTGACTTGACACATTGAACATTAACCAAGCTGCAGGGTGGATGCTCTCGTTGTCTCACTCTCGTAGACCCTTATGTGATTATTTGGCGAAAATATGTGGCCCACCTACAGTTTTTCTTGTTCTGGCCCACTTGAATTTGTAATTGAATAGCCCTGACCTACAGTATAGACAGTGGTTGTATTTTTACTCCAGTACTTACAAACAGTGTACTACAGTTCGTCCATCTCCTCCGTCATACTGCTCCTGCCACTTGGCCAGCCTTCTGACCAACTGGAGGATAGAGCGTTTAGATAGGGGCGTGTCCCTGTATGCTGGCCAGCCAATGAACTGGAAATGCTGCACCAGGCGGTAGCCGTCCTGAGGCTGAGAGACAGGGAGTCATGGTGTTTTAGTATGCAATGTCAGGCTGCCATATTAGTTTATTTTATTTGTCCTTTCTTGTAAACTACAACTGCTGGAGAGCTATCCCTACTAAAAAATTAGGTAAGGGTTCACTTTCCCTCTCCTCTCCTCTCCCCCATTCATCACTGTATTTAAACTATCAGATATGAATATACAGTATATGCATTAAATGTCCCCCAAATTGCTCTGAGAGAATTTGAAGAAAGACGAGGGCTTCAGGCCCTCATTTCGTTATGCTCTGACAATTATTTAGTCTATGGACGTGAATATCTTTTATTCAAATGAGAGATTTTCCATGATGGAATGATACCCTGGGGCTTTGGCATCTGGCGTGCGTGCGTGCGTGCACCGTTTATACAGATGTGTGCAGAGGGATGGGACATTACTCGACAACAAGATACATTCAAACCGATTTATTCCATTTACAGCCAGACAAAAATATTTTCTGGTCTACTGTAGGCCTTGAGGTAGATCAACACCCATTTCATGTCTACGCCTCCCAGAAATGGACATTAGGTTGGCATGGTGTGGTACAGACTCAACATGATGAACTATATTGTACGCATAGCTTAATATCTACAGTGTGTCTTTCTAGAACGAACGAGTGACGGAATAATAGAGTAACATAATTATAGGAGGTATTGTACCCGGGCCATGTTACAGATCCTGAAGATGCGATTGATAATGTCCTCATCGATGTCTGCAGAGATAAACTCCACCTGGACCGGACCATAGCAACATGAAGCCTTCTCTGGCCAGTATTGCATACATAACTAGAGGGAGAGGGACACACAGAGAGAAAGAGATATAGTGACAGATAGAGGGGGAAAAAGGGGAGAGAGGTAATTATATTTGAATAGCTGAAGTTATGTAATGAAATAAATGTATTCATAAAGCCATTATTCACTGTGTCGATTATGGAGATTACTGTTATCTATGAACGGACATGAAGTCAGTTCCCTGCTTTTACTCTTGATGAATGAACGTTATCTTCAAACACAACAGAAAATCCATTGCTCAGAAATAGGAATAGAAATTGAACAGTTTTTCACTGCTGCAGACACAGCAATAGAATAATATAATATTTACACTAGCGTGTTTATTCGCTTTCCCACTATAAATCAATGAATTTAAAATATTCTTTACTGGCAGTGGCAGCATAAAAAACAAAACGGATAACGCACATTGGGAAAATGTCATTAACAATGTAACAGACATCAAAGGGAGTTTGGTGAATTCAATTTGAAATGACAAAAAAGTTTTAGAGCATCCATAACATTTCATAGTTTCTCTCCTGTTGTGACAAGATGTCACACGAATTGTCTTCAAAGCAGTTTTATTGATGTTCTTAACAACAAACCGAGATGACATGCCGAATGAATATATAATCCACCACAATAAACTGCCTAAACTGTTTATTGTGGATACAAGGACATTCAACATGCTTAATGATTGAACTATACATCTCTTTTTCAATCAATATATTAATCATGTTTTATCTTACACATAAATAAATGTACTGTAAAATTATAAAATAAACATTTCAAACTAAAATACTTTTTGTTTCTTGGTCGTTATACTGTAGTGTTACACCGTATTCACAGTGTAAGCTGCTCCCTGACACAGCCATAGCCAAGGTCTGCAATACTGTGTTTTTAGTTTTGTTTAAATCTGAATAATATTCCACAAACGTGAGATGGTTCAAGAAGATAACTATAAGTATCATATTTTCTGTGAAAATATATTAGAGAAGAATACATTTGAGTCTAGGTAAACATAAAATGGCATCTGTCTCCTAAGTAAGTAAGTTAGTTAGTAAGTACAGTAAGTAAGTAAAGTTTATTTGTATATCACTTTTCTCAGAGGTCACACCTTGCTTTACAGTAGCAATAATGCAGCATCACAGTTAAAAAAAAATGTAGTAAACAATAAAAAGGTGCAATACGCAATAAAAAAAACTCCTGGGCTGAACGCCGAGGCTGAGACCATCAATACCATTCACATTTACATACTTGTTATACTGATTATGTGTGTGGGTGCACGCGTGTGTGTACCTGTGCGGTGTCCATCTCGTTCAGCATGACGATGGAGGAACAATTGTAGTCGAACACCAGCCTCCAGAAGTCAGCCATGGTGTTTGGCAAAGGATGCTGGGTAACAATGAAGGCTGCAGGCTGCTTGTGGCTCTAACGAGTCAGGAGTCAGCAGATGAGTGAAAGTGAAAGGTTGAACATGTGATAACAGGCTTTTGTGAATATGCCGCAAATGATAATATGCTGTATGTTTCGATAAATTATACATACGTCCATTAAGGCTGCATTGATGTAGTTGGAGCTCTCTCCGTCTACAGATATAAGAAAAGGCAAGCAGCGGTCCGCAGACAGAACATCCATACTGCGGTTCTTATCATGGTTTCGAGGTAACAGACCCACACTGCAATCCTCTGGCCGAACTCTAGGGGTCACTATATTCAGTGTCTGACAGAGAAATGAGATCATTAGAGATCATGCAGTAGCCTCAACATTATCAGTTTAACTTGAGCTAGTTGACAGTGAATATGTTCATCAGTTAGTTGCCAATATGAACTTATTAGGCCTAGGTCTCAATCACTTATTAGGCCTCCATCACTTATTAGGCCTATGTCTCCATAACTTATTAGATCTATGTCTTTATCACTTATTAGACCTACGTCTCCATCACTTCATTGAGTACAGCGGGAGCAGGGAGAACCAGTGGCAGCACATTCAAGTATTGTAGATAGAGAGACACATATGCATTCAAGTCTTACATTTTTCTGCAACACGCAAAGCTAATCTATATTCTCTATTCACAGGGTGGAATAACTAATATACTATACAGTATATGTACAGTACATAGGAAATAGTATACTATTACAATGTTAATATAATGCTATAATGTTTGCTCCTATATTGATGTTTATAATATCGTATATGACCTTTAATATACTCAAAGTGTGACTGGCAAAGAGTCACAGAGAAACAGAGAGAAATATGCACATGCAGAGAGATGCACACACACTAGCCCTGTAGTACTGCCAGTAATGGTTACCCCAGACAATGCTGTACGTCCCCAAGCTCTGCCAGCGGGTGCACGCACTAACCAACACCGGCCGATAGAGCTCGGTAGCCGGTGTCTTGCCCAAAACTGACTGCCCGATAAAAAGTGATCACTGTATGAAAAAGTGCATTGTATGGTTATATTCCCATATGTTTTACTGTTTAAAAAGAATGTATTCATTATAATATGGGGCACAGAGCATGTGAAATATTATAAATTAAGGATAATTTAAAAAATATATTTGTTTTTTATCTAGGCGGCCTATATAAACCATCATGTTAGTTAGATTAACAGTATATTTTCCAAATATAGGACAAACAAGAATATTTTACATTACAATTAATTTAATATAATCTATATAATATAATATAATTTTATGCAGAAAAAAGCACCTGCAGATGCAGACTTTTAACTTCCATTCACTCATTTGCGCGTCACAGTTGATTTGTCCAGACTTTGTACGGTTCTTATAATACATCCATTGTACATTGGCTGTGCAGAATCATTTACCGGGGTCACACAAAACGTAAGACGGGTCATGCGCATGAGCACGCAACCGGAAAGTAATCGGGTTTAACCGTTTACAGGGTAGAATTATTCTTTCAGTCGGGTCATGGAACAGGTTATACTACCTCTCTGCTTTGGAATGACTTTTCAATCGGATTGGCTGCTTCTCTTCCGATCGTGTTGTTTATATGGAGCATTTTCTTTCGGGTTGGGCTTTTAACCCGATTCCAATCGGAATAACACAGCTATTGTGAACCATACACTAGATTCAATTAACTTTAAACACTCACATTTAATATTGGAACCAAAGTACTGTAGCATACATTAGTATTGTATGGAATTTTCTTTATGGCACCTGTACTACCATATACTGTAGTAAAAGTATAGTACAGTAAAGAGGTGTGTGTGTGTGTGTGTGTGTGTGTGCGTGTGTGTGTGTGTGTGTGCACTCACGCACCTGGAACTCATCTTTAATTTGGCTGGAGTTGGTCTGGGGGTCTATCCTGCTGATGTTGTAGTAGATGGCTCTGAACTCACACACAGGGATGGCTGTGTTCCCACACAGACACGCCTCCAAGATTGCATCATGCACAAACACATACTGCTCCTGCAATCACACAGAAATCATGCATTCACACATCTGATATTAGATATATATAAAATATATATAATATCTCTGAGGCAGAGAATTTAATTGAGTTGTATATTGTAGTTTATACTGTATATACTGTATATATGATCCACAAAAAAATAAAAATAAATAAAACAAAGTAGAAATATTTCTAATTTCAGTTTTATTAATTATAAAATATAATAATATAATAATATATTATTCAGCCCTGTATGTGATCTAAGTGTTCTTGACAGAGAATAGCTTATATTCCTGGATCAGAGAAATACTATGAGAAAAATGCACTACTGGACTTCAGGGCTACAGCTTCACAGAAACACAACCATTTCATTCTGCTGGGATTGTGTGTTTGTCCTGCGCATGTGAGGGGAATTACAGGCACACTGTGTCTCTATATGTACCTAAGTGTCCTCTGTGCTCTGACCAGTGAGCTTTTAAACACACCAGCCTCCGTCAGCAAAAACACCACCTTGCACGCTAATACACCTCCCTCGCTTCATGGGTCTCACTGTATCTCCCACTGGTTTTTCTCTTTAACTCCCTCTTTCTCTCTGTTTATCAGTGACTCCCCCCCTCCCCCCCCCCCCCTTCTCTCTCTCTGTTGAATGTTAATTGTTGCCCTTGAAGGGGAGAGTAGAGATTTAAAAGCTTCAGTGAAATGACCTCTCCTGGCATTACCTCTCTGTGCGCACATACGCCTGCACACACACATTGGGTACACAATACCACATGTACCATGGGATATTTAACCTCACACTGACACACACATACACACAGTTGAAAGCATAAGTGCTCTCTCGTTCTCTCTCTCTCACACACACACATACACTCACGCCAGCAATAAAACACAGTGATATAACTGCACACATGCTTGTGTGCGTGCACACACGCACACGCGCACACTGCGTCGAGACACTTAAACACACTCTCCCCTGCCTTTTAAAAGATTAATTGCTTTGTGTTGTGCAGAGCAGGATTATAATAGCCCAGCAGGCTACAGCACTGACATAAATTGCTCCCACATACTTTCAAAAGGCAGGGCAAGACACATTTAGCATAGTTTCAGAACGCACACACAGAGTAGCTGTACATAAAACCTTCCTGACTCCATTTGTAATTTCCTGTATTTCATTTTTAGTTTTTACTGTGACATTGGAGCGTTTCAGAGCTCTGTGTGATGAGAAACATTCCAGAAGCTTCCGTTTAAAACGAATTATGGAGTTTCAAAACACACAGAGCTGTCAATCTGAAACCGAAGCTGATATTTTCCCACCTAATCCTTACAAAGTTGTCTCTTTGGTGATGTTTCGAACATTTTGAAGAGCAAAATATAGATTTTTGTTCCAAATTGCGATGTCTGCCATTTACAAGTGACACTGGTTAAAATTGGCCAAAAATATGAAAATACTCTAAATGACTGTAATATTTAAATGAGAGTAGAAATGTATTGTATACGTATCATGGAAATGCTGTTTGAACACATTTATATGATTAATTAAATACATGTTAATGTCATACTGTAGCACAGGTTAAGATGAAGAAGTGAGCAGCAGTTAACATCAGGCCTTGTGAATGGGAGTGATTGTTGCTGGTTTATTGACAAAAATCTCAGTACAAAAGATAACTTGTTTTGATTTTCCATGTTCCATCATCTTACGTTAAGTGACATACATTTTCATTATGGAATCAAAGTTTTTTATGATTTACTTGATGTTTTGGAAGGGAGAGAATCTTTAAGTGTGGATATCAGATCCCTCATACCACAGAGAAATGCAGGGACACAATCACATCAGAAGTTGTCAGGATTCAGGCAATAACCAACAACGGAACATGAAAACACACAAACACAAAAAGAACAAGAACAATGAACAATCATCAACCAGGACAAGAGCAACACAAGAGTGTACACATGTACTGTGCTGTAGACAAGACAGGAAAGACAGCCCATTGGACAGACACAACAACAGGTAGATTAAACGAATAAGACAAGCAACTCAGGGAAAGTGACAACATAAACTGAACACAAAGAGAACATGGACTAAGACAGGGAACAGACCGCAACACCTCAAGGCTGAATGAAGGTGTTTTGACAGTGAAACAGTAGTTGCATCCTGAAAAATCTGGTGTTTTCTCTATGCACAGGGACATGGTTTACAGACTGATGCACAACAGTGATTAAGGTAATAAAGAGCTGCTGGTCTTCCTGCTTGCCAGTGACTCATTGTCTGGTCTGCGAATTTAGAGCTATAGTACCACAAGTGCATACACATGCGTATGCACGTGGACACACATGCACACACGCACTGAGAAATGTTGAAAGACTTGTGTGTGCTAGATCTAACTCCGCAAGTGTGTGTGTGTGTTCATTCATTATTCAGTGTGTGTTTAATATTGATAGACTGATTGGGATGGATGATACATCTGCAGAGAGTTCGGTCTCTTTTTCACACTTTTACTCCCCTAACACGTCTTTTTGATTCTCTCTCCTAAGTCCTTCTTGTAGATACAGTAGAGAGACACATATGCTAAACTTAATATCCTAGAATATTAATGTTATTGTACATAATGTAAAAATATAATATAAATAATAATAAAGTTCTTTGTGACTGAATACTATACATTTTTATATCTCACATCTATTATGTTGTAAAGCTCTCTAGATCCTAACCTTGTGTCCCAGATCTCTGAAAGCACGGAGGTCGTCGTAGTACATTTTCAACAACATTTTCGTACTTTGTATTTATTTTATTTCTATCGCTTCATTGATCTAATTCAGTACAGCATGTTCAGTGACGTACGTGGCTCTGCTCAAGCTATATACTGTACATAGTCCACATACAATCCACTCATGCTGAAGTGAGTCAAAGCATTATTTGTACACTGAACTTTAATAAAAACTTTCACAATAGGTCGCCATGTTTTCTGGGTTGTAATATTCTGTTTGGTCTTGGTATTGAATTAACTGAATCAACTGCCAGTTGATTCAGTTGTTTTCAAAAACATACTGACAGAGACATTTTAGGGTACTTCTTTCACAAGCTTTCTTTGCCTCTGTCTATGAAGATTGTACCAGCTTTTACATTTACTTTTATAGCACTTAGCAGACAGTTTGGACCTACAGTATAGTGCAATAATTATATTTGTCAATAACTATGCTTATTGACAATGACCTAGGTCACTGTAGGTAAACATCCTGTTAGAATAATGTCGTCTGCATGGAATCAGGGCTACCATAATTATTTAACAACAGGTAAAACACAACGTAACTTAACAGACATAAGGGAAACAGTAGATATGGTTTATTACTGTAAACAAAACAGAATATTGTCGCGGTACAGTATATGCTAAAGTTTTACTCAAATTCAGTATCACTTTATTTATTAATGGCACCACAACAACTGCATCTAAGAATTAGAAGGAGTAGAGGTTCGGCAATAAAGTTGAAAAATGTGTTATTCTGCAAGAACGTATGTGGTACGTCCCCCACAGTCTGGTAAGGAGAGCCGTCTTAGGCATACAACAAAGAGAGAGTGTGTGTTACCTCTGTTTGCACCATGTTGACTCGTTGCGATCGCAGCTCTCGGATGCAGTTGAAGATGTCAACAACACCTTCGTTCTCTGCCATGTCCAGCATGACGTCTACGGCAATGAAACACCCCGTCCTGCCTGCTCCCGCACTGCACGCGCACGCGCACACACACACACACACACACAAATAAATGTTATGTTGAGAATCATTAAGCAGTAGATTAGTAGAGACACTTAACACTTTAAGTTTGGTGTCTGTGTGTGTGTATGTGTGTGAGGAGTAAAAGAGCCAGATGGATGGAGCGGAACACAAGAATAAAAAGAGAAAGAGAAAGAGGAAGATCTTTCACTCTGCAATGCCCCTGAGAGCGAGAGAGAGAGAGAGAGAGAGAGAGAGAAAGAGAGAGAGAGAGAGAGAGACCCTGTAGATTACCTGTCAACCTCTGTGATTAATGTCGAGAGTAAAACACTGGTGCTCCTTTGTGTGTGCGTGTACATGTGTGTGAGTGAAAGAGCTGAAATGCCTCCTGACAGGCTAATAGGCTGAGAGCGCCCCCCGGAAATGAGAAGTGACTGATATCAACCTGTCTGTCTGCCCATATGTCACAGTTAGGGGTTCTA
Source organism: Amblyopsis hoosieri (assembly GCA_027564755.1). NCBI lineage: Eukaryota > Metazoa > Chordata > Actinopteri > Percopsiformes > Amblyopsidae > Amblyopsis > Amblyopsis hoosieri. The sequence goes on from JAODUE010024132.1 coordinate 16,587, forward strand.
TTCCCTGTGCAGAGCAAGGCAGTAACAATGTCATGGTTAGGTGTTCCTTTCCCTGTTTAGGGCAATGCACTAACACTACCAAGAGGTCATATTAGTGAATATACACATTTGATAAATACATAAATTACATGATATAAATAACATGCTTCCATTAGAGTATATTCTAGGGGTTTTTCTCAAATGTCTGACCTTTTCAAAGATGACAGCTGCTGTCCCATCCCATCATGTACGGGAGGTTAAATATACCATCGTCATGGGGACCACATATCTCTGACACAGTTATGTTCTATTCTATTTCATTCTTTTACTTTTGCTTTCTGATATATGTCAGCTGTGTGTGTGTGTGTGTGTGTGTGCATGTGTGTAGAATCACTCCAGTATTATTCCTGTTGTCTGCTTTTTAAAGGTTAACACCATTGATGTAATTTACAACCAAAGAAAATAGGGGAGGGGGGTCCTTGTATGAGTGTGTGTATGTGTGGTGAGGGAGATAAACGGAGCGTATATAAATATTGACAGTAGTGATATTACACACACTGGCACACACACGCACACACACACGAGAGAGAGAGAGATATTCAGGTTGTTGTTCTCATGGTTTGTAATGAGCAATGTGTTCCATTGCACTGTGGCACCTCACAGCCTCTGCTTGTCACAACCCATTGTCCGAACACACACACACACACACGCACGTGCACGCGCACACACACACACACTTGTTTATCTCAGTTGTCAACCCCTCTACTTCTCACTTAACACATCAGTCCCTCCCCTCCCTGGCAATACCTAAAAGAGGAGAGCCAGTGGATAGTGTGTGTGTGCACATGCACATTCTTACCTGCACTGTGATTGTGTGTGTGGGTGTGTACTGGTATGTGTGCTATTCATGCAACATACACACGCAAGTGTGTGCATGTGTGTAGATAATAATAATAAAGTGTAACAACATGTGTTTATGAGGCTATTACAGTAATCGTCGTGTGTTTGTGTGTGTGTGTGTGTGTGTGTGTGTGAGTGTATGTCCTCACCTGCAGTGTACCGCTATGGGCCCAGCATCTGGCGGGTTCAGAAATTTGACCTGCCGTATGAATCCAAGCAGGCCTGTGGCGTAACACGGAACACCATGGTCTGGCCAGCTGGTGAAGTGAAACTGACGGATCTCACGGATCTCATGGTGTCCCTTCTGGCCGAGACACACACGGAGATATTTTTGACACACTCGCCTACATTACACTGGGGATTTAAGGAAAGCGGTCATTTTGGCTCTACACGGACAAGACATTATGATAGCCCACATATAAAGCAAGTAAACTTCTTCAAATATCATGAATAGCAAGCCAAGTGGATATTACATTACAGTCAGAAAGCAACATGTTTAATTTACAGTATACAGTAGTTAGTAATACAATTACTGTGATATATCTCAAGGTTTCATGGTTATATTATGGAGTGAACCCTGAAATTCTCCTTGTGGGAGGAGCATATGTGCACAACATTATTGGTTATTTTGTCTTTTTGGCCTTAAATGAAGAACATATTGATTTGATGGGTCTCAACAAGGTACTTCAAAGAGACAGGTATGCCAAGGAACAGTTATTTTACCGGTAATAGTTGATTTTTATGTATTTAAAAATATGATATAATACATATTATATTATTAATACCTTTAATATAACATAATTATACATTTAATTTAATATAGTAATTTAACATTGCTGGTTTCACAGACATAGACTAATCTTAGTCCCAGACTAAGAATAGTTTTCTATGGAGATCTTCACTGAATGTTTCTTTTAGTCTTTGACTAGGCTATGTAGCCTCGTGAGACCATCCTGATATTGCGAGCTTCAGTATATTTTCCCAGTGAGAATCAGTCTGGAAAGCCTAGGGATAATTTTAATTTGAATGTATCCGAGTAGCAACTGAACTATCCAATCAGCGTTGTGCTGATAGCTATATGGGCGTGGTTTAGGTTTGCCGACAAAACGACTAGATGGTTTATCCAATCAACTGCCAAGTACCGGCCCTTTACAAACAGTTTCAATGTACAGCTCCACAGATGGACTTGTGACAACAATCCATCTGGCATGTCAGGTTATAAGCTTAGTCCATGTCTGTAAAATTGGCCATTTATCACAAAATAATTTTACTTTGGCTTCATAGACAAAAAGCTCTTATAATAATTTTTTGAAGCAAGGAATGTTAATTGATGTGGGGAAAAACTTGCAGTTTAACTACAGTTTAATAAAAAAATGTCATGCTGAATTTCAAAGTATGGCTCTTTATTCTGGTAAGAAAGCTATAGCATGTAAAAGGAGATATGGTTTTACTGCCACTTCCTCCATTAGAATAGGGAGGAAATTGACATCCTCTAGCTCCCATTGTGGCTCTAGAGGATTCATCAGGTCACATTGATTTGTTAGTTTTAGCCAAGTGGTTTATGACAGACCAAGTCAGGAATGACCATAATGGCAAGTAAAAAATAAAAAAATAAAATGATAGAAGGTGCTGTATACAGAAGAAGAATGAGAAGAAGGTAGAATGGGGGAAAGAGAGAGAGAGTTAAGGTAAACTAAGAGAGAGAGAGAGAGAGAGAGAAAGTTAGGAGAACGTTAGAACTGGTGAAAGCACTGGGGTGATTTGATGACTGGACTTCCGATCGATCGTCGCCCCGGCCACGCTGAAATTACTCCTTGAAATCAATAAGGCGGCAGGTCACTGCAGGCACAACCTCACAGTGAGCACGCACACACACACACACACACACACACACAAACAAACATTAAGGTGCTGTATGTGTTGCAGAGGGCTGCTAAAAACACAGATTGTCTACTGTTTACAGCTTTGACCTGGTTCACTACCACTGAAACTACTGTCAACACATGTTTATTAACTTTATGTTATGGAAGTCATAGAAAGAGGCAAGAGCCAAGCCACTGCATTTATAATTTGTGTAAACATTTAAATGAGTCATGTCATGCTCCTTTTCACTTGTTGACACAGTTCCTTGACTTTTCAATGCAATGTAGTTGAGTGTTTTCAAGGTGTTAATATTGTGCTTGAATAACGCCTCGCCGTCCAGACTACAGTAAAGAATACAGGCGGCAGAATGTTGTTCATTGTTGTTCATGTCAAAAACACACAGCAGCTTGGTCACACAGCCCTGTGTAGGAACGGTGTTACGTTTTTATAACCAGCCATGTATCTTCTAAGCACATTGTTTAATGAATGAAGGTTAAATTATATCATAACACAACATCGCAGCCATCCTTGCCCGCTAAACAGCCATGTACCCATAAGCATGTATTAATTTATGAATAAAGGGTTACATAGCACAAAACCGCAGCCGTTCTTGCCGCTACAGGGCTATGATAGCTAGGTGGCTAGCTGCTAGCTGCTAGCAACAACACAAAGTGATAGGCTATTCGGTTAAACAAGAAACGTTAAAATGAAACAAAGACATTTTCTATCTTTGTTATTATCACAGAAGTAACGTTAATGTTTTGTATGATATGACTGATCACTGACCCAGATAAAACCATTATTACTCGCAGTACCAAAAATGGCAACCCGTTTCCGGCAGGGGATACCATTTTGGGATGACACGCGAATGCGGCTTTATCAATATGTTTAGGTTAAGTAAATCAAGAAAACTTTATTTAAACAGCCTATTTCTAATCCGTTTACGGTTTCTGAACAATAGCCTATATTAATCTAATGTAGTTATTTATGTGCACATCACTCTTGATAATATGCCTGTCCTGCAGACTCAGCTTGTTTATGCTATGGTAGCCTGCAGTTACTGAATCAAACAATTGATTTACAGATTTGGTCATCTGCAAATGTTGATCATTAAACTTTTACTTACGGTTTGTGTACCGTACTGGCGATCAACATCAGTTCCTTTCCTTGCATGTTTTGCTGATATCACGTAGCTGGCCATATCCTCATAGAGGCGTTACCAAACAAAAGTTTGCACGTTTCTCTCATTCACCTGTTTCCCTGCCCCTCTCCCTTTTTCAGCCAATACAGACCAGGAAGCTAACTGTCCACTTTGAAAGGCTTACTACTTCTCTGTGTCACATTGACAATCGCTAATTCCAAAAACAACTACAAATACTTGGTTTTCATGGAATGGGTCCTTTAAAGTCAATAGTGACATACATGTTTTTCTGTAACTATAAAGGTTTATGACATTTAATAAAGTCTTAAAGTGCTCTTAGATGTATAGAAATATATGACTTTCAAGGTTAAGACAATTAGTTAATATTATAAACAAGTATGCTGTATGGCACGACCATTTTTGTACCACATACTGTATGTACAATATCTGTCTGCCTGCCTGTGAAACCACTACTAAGCCCGCTCAGGATTAAAGTGAACCTCTCTCTCTCTCTCTCTCTCTCTCTCTCTGTCTCTCTGTCTCTCTCTCCCAACACACACATATGCAGACACACACCTCTCCCTAAGTAGACGTGTCACTAATAAACCTTTTCATTAAGTCCCTGTTCTTTTGATTGCCCATAATTAAAGCTGTTTAACAGTCACTGAGCCCGTACAAACATGCACACACACAAACACACACAAAACAGCATCCCTTAAATTCACTAGGTTCTAGAAGTAAATCCACAGCTTGTTTGTGAAGTGTAAAATGACAGTTTTCCACAGTGTGTGTGTGCACATGCACAGACACACACATAGATGAGAGAGAGAGAGAGAGAGAGAGAGAGAGAGAGAGAGAGAGATAGATGGTAGTTATTCTTAAACAGATTGATACGTAGATAAATAGAGCAAGGTTGAAAGTGAGAGAGGTTCATCAAATGGATTAATCACTCTAAATGAGATGACAGTTATCTCTCTCTAAGATGCTTTCACACAAGGAGAAGAGAGGAGAGGAAAGGAGAGGAGATGGGTACATAAGAGATGAGATGAGAGGGTAGGGTACAAGGAAGGAGAAAACTAGATTAACGAAGAGAAATCAAACATAAAGAGGTAGACTTAATGGATGACAAACTGCAATAAAGTCTCTCATCTCTCCGGTGTTTGCAGCTGAGGAGAACAGACAGAATGACATCATACTCTCTTGCCTTCTTTCATCCTAAATCCCCTTTCTCTGTTTAGCATCAAGACAATACCAACTCTAATACCCCAACAACAACAAACATCTCAAAACATACAGTATATATATATATCACACACTTTTATTGTTGGTAATCTTTTTGTTCTTAGGAAAGAAACAGTTCAGACCATCAAAGGGGAGCCAAATGGTCAGAGGGGCCATGGTTAGCGAATTATTGGAGATTGGGAGGTACATATTAGTTAGGATTAAACTATTCTGGTAATGGAAATCTCCACGAGTGGCGCTGTGATGTGTTTTTCTGAGCTTAATCTTCAGTCAGTTTGTGTTCAAAAACGTAACACGGTGTGTGTATAGGATTTCCCAAAAGAGTACTCTAATTTGAGAAATGTTTCCCCCCTCAAAGATCTCTTATTTCAAAACATTTTAGACAAATTGTTCTAATGAGCCTGCTATTAATTATAATGCGTACATATCGTGGAGGTTCTAGAACATATTGTAATATTATCTGAGAAACGTCATCCAAGTAAAATGTTTATATAGATCCACAGGGAATATACTGTAATCACCGACGGCGGCAGTGTTAATGCCTTGCTCTACCCACTGAGCAACCCATTGAATTATATGACAACAGAAATGATATTAGATCATGAATTAGATTAAATAAAACTCAATATCTGGTTCACCTTCTGGACAGTGAATGTCCGTATGACGTATTCAGCCAATGGTTCTGTCTCCACCAGAGTCACCTTGATGTCCCCGTACACCTCCGTCTCATCTGGCCAGTAACGCACACACTTCACCTACACACACATGCACGCACACACACACATGCACACAAATGCACACACACACAGAGCAGGGAAGCATACAGTACTGTATATTTATATGAAGAATGCTTTCCCTCCACAAAAGTATCTTGAGGTGGAACTCTAAATATTTAATATTTAATATTAGCGCTATAGAGCTAAAACAAGGAGTTAAAAAAATATTTTAATGAGATCTCACACAACTCTCTGTCACACACACTCGCACACGCACACACATTCAATCCCCAAACAGTGGACCTACCCGGCCGACCTCCACCAGATTGGTTACCATGACAATGGAGGCAGAGTTCTCTTGCCAGACCATCCTCCAAAAGTCTCTGACTGTCTCCTGCATAGGCCCTGACACACGAACACACACCAGTTGTATGTATGCAGGCATGTGTCAGTGTGCACGTACACACACACACACACACACACACACACACATACAACCCTGGCACAAGGATGTACGGGATGTACTGTACACACACACACACACATACATACATACATACACATGCACACATGCACGCGCGCACACACACACACACACACACACACACACACACACACACACACACACACACACACACACAC